>PYAF01005929.1:200413-222769 GCA_007407185.1 Glycine tomentella
AACCAACTAACAGATGAAGCTTCACAACCCCCAACATGAATTTATGACAACCATCAACTAGAATCCAGGAACACCCTTAAGAAACTGAAGGACTAGAAACTAGTCCAAGTAGTGTGAGGCAAAAGGAAAAAAAAAGAAGAGAAGGCTAGAAGAAGCAGAAAGAGATAGATAGAGCACAGCTTCAGTTAATGATGATGTTGATAAATTGCTTAAGGGCTAAAACAAAATCCAAGTACCCAAAAGATGGTACCAAAGCTCTCTCACACGAGTTTGGCAGCTACCATTTCCAAAGCCAACACTGAACTTGAAGTACCAAAATTCATAAAGAAGGCCCCCCCAAGAGAGAGAGAGAGAGAGAGAGAGAGAGAGAGAGAGAGGCTAAAAAAGACTGTTCAAAGAAAGAGCTGAAAAGAAGTCCATGGAAGCAGTCAATTATGCAAACAACATTGATTTCAGCATAATAAATACCCATTCAAGCCCTAGTCAGAGTTACAGAATCCCCCAACCCTGCAAGACACAAAGAGAGACAGAGAGAGAGAGAGAGAGAGAGAGAGAGAATATATAAATAAAATAAAATAAATAAAAAAGGACCAAACTTTAAAAGTGCGAAGAGAAAGATACCCATTTCTGATCCTCCAACTTTTGGAACCCCTTCCTTCCATTCAATCTTTTCCCTCAAATCAAAACCACTTTATTCAATTTGGGGTTTCTTCAAACTCCCTCCTCCTTCCATAACAAACCTGCCTTTCACTGTGCTACATAGAAAGAGTAAAACAAAACTACCAAAATTTCAAAGCTTGAATTTTTAGAGAGAGAAAAGAGAAAAAAACATAAAGGGTGGTAGAAATGGGGGAAAATACAACTAACAAACCAATGTGTATATGAAGGAGAGAGTGCAAAGCAAAAGGGTAATGGCGAAAAAGAGCCTCCATTTATATACCTCACGCTCGCATCAAAAAGAGAGCTTTTGATGATTAACCACCGCCACAGCTACTGTAAATTAATACTAATATAATTAAAGACCTGCCCCTTAAGCTCCTCTTCCTCAACTTTGAGAAATTAATAATCATTGTTTTTTATCCTACTATTTTCCCATTTTTTGCAGTATTTTTTTTTTTTTTGGCAAGTTCTATGTGATAATCATATCAGCTTTAGCTAGCAACTGACATTGCCAACTCTTACCTGGGCTGTTTTTCTCTTATCTTATTGAATTGTCTATTATTACACCTTGAAAGAAGTGCATGGAGAGGATCTTTAATAAGGGTTTTTTTTTTTTTTTTTTCTTTTCTTCATTGTTGTCTGGTCAAGGCCCCCAAATCAAGCTGGGATCTTCACCACATTTTTTTCCCTCAACAATATTATTATAAATTCTTTTTTAACATTTAATTGATATAAAGTAATTTATGATTAATTTTTGTCAAAAACTATTAATAGATAAAATAAATATTCTTTTTTAATATAATTTATTTTATATTTATCAAACAACTTAATTAAAAAACATAAATTATTACCATGTATAAACCAAAAACAAACCATATGGGTCTTGCACTAAGGATTATTATTATTGTTAGATGCGTTGTCTAGGTTCTTAGGGAGAGAGAGAGAAGGGAACATCAAAAGAAGATACATTGTCTGTAGCAATGCCACCCCCTTTGCGTAAATAACCTCAACGTCTTATGCATCATACTCTATTGTTTGTTTGTAGTGCCTATGAAATGAAAACAAAGGAAAAAAGCATCGGTTTCAAGAGTTAAGGTCCAACATAAATTATTGCAAATATATATATATATATATATATATATATTATGTCTTCTATTGTCAATGAGCAAATTATGAAGACATTATTCATCCCGAAAATTTCAAAGAATTTTTTTAAATAGCGCGAAATTTAAAAGGAATAAACTTTAACTAGTTTGAAAGTCGAAATATATAAGATTAAGATTGAATAAGGGTTTATTTCAACAACATGCAAAAAAAAAGATTTGATAAGGGTTTGTAATTGTATTAATACCTATTTTTCTTTTGAGGCAATTGATACCTATATATTATTAATATAAAAAAATAAGAATTTAATTAGAATACATTGATTGATAGTATTTTCAAAAACGTGGTTGATTTTTATAGAAATTATTTTAAAATTTATATTTAAAGTGGTTTTTAACTTATCTAAAGTTTTAAAGTGTTTACACTAATAATACATAAAAAAATAAATTCAAATAATATTTTTTTAATTTCTATCTATTAATTATTTAATTCTTAAATTTAATTATTAGATGAAATAGTTTCTCTATGTATAGGTAATGGTTAGTTTGTCTATTTTCTAGGAAATAAAATGAGATAGAAAAAGCTTATTTGAACAAGTATTATAAAATCATTATCGCCTAAATTGTAAATAAAAAAAAATCATTTAAAAGATGAAGTCTTTTAACATTCCTAAGAAAATTAATGTAAAATCCTAAGAAAATTAATGAAAAAGAAAATAAAGCCTAAAGTTAAGTGAAAGTACTACTATCTTTAGCAATAAAAACAATTGTCGTTGCGGTTGCCCCGTCATATTCTTAGCTGTAGTACTCAAGCTGGTTTGAAAGAGATTGAAAGTAATCAGTTCTTCTTTATCTCCGTAATATATTTCCTCATTTAGTTTTAGTGATATATTTGTCGATATCTTTTTCTTTAGAAAATTATCATCACCAAATATTTGATACTATGAAAATAATTCAAATGGACACAGAGAAGTTCTAATATAGGAAATATTATAAACATGTAATGTTTAGGCTCAAATAATAATATCTTTTATAGGAAATATTATAAACATGTAATGTTTAGGCTCAAATAATAATATCTTTTATAGGAAATATTATAAACATGTAATGTTTAAGCTCAAATAATAATATCTTTTATAGGCTCAATGATTAATATTTTTTATTGGCTCAAAGATAAATATTTTTTGTTTAGGCTCAAAGATTAATTAATATTTGATAGGAATTCTTTAGATTTTGCAATAGATGATATACAGTTAGGTTTTGTACTTTTTTTTTTAACGAACTAGATTTTGTATTTTTCAATCTATGTATAGAAATTGTGAAGAGTTCAATGGTAACGTATTGAATTATTAATAGTGTAAAATAATTTTATAATGTCATTCACTCATAAATCATTATTTTACATAGCTTTTAAGGTAGTTATTATAAAAGTCAACATACTTATCATAAAAGAGTTTAATAACTATTCACTAACAGTTGATATTATCATCCAATTATAAATTATTGTATGATTTATAAGGTAATTTATTCATTATTTTTTATTGAGATATAATTTGTTAGGCAAGAGGAATCATCCACTCTGGCTAGTGTACATTAGGAAGAATAAGATGAGAAGGCGTGACAGTTAGGTTGTTGGTAGTTAGTTAGACTTTGTTAGCTGTCAGATAGGTTGTTGGGAGTTAATTAAACTCTGTCGGCTGTCAACAAATGGCAGGTTCGTTAGTAGCTTTGAATGACGAGCATCTTTCTTGAGAAGGAGAAGGGGGGATTAATTATATTGAGAGAACCTGAAAAGTGCTTAGTGTTGTAAGGGAAGAGAGTTATCTTTCTTGTGTAAAGAGTGAAAGAAATATTAATAACAGTGATTCCTTTATCTCTGCATGTACTGTTTTGTGTTGGTTCTTGTGTGCATCTGCTCTACCTATAGTTACAATTAGTAAAGTAGAGAAGATTCCTAACAATTGGTCTGATTTGTAGAAGAAAGAATCATGGATCGTGATGAGGCTCAATTCATTGCGTTGGAATCCTGGCCACATGAGTGAGAAAGGGCTTGATAATCTGAGGAGGAAAGAGCTTTTGACCGGGTTGAAAGGACAAGTGCTGGAGAGTTGCTCGCATTGTCTGGTTGGGAAGCAGCACCGGGTTTCTTTTGTGAGACCGGATCAATCCCGGAGACAGAGGCATTTACTTGACCTCGTCCATACTGATGTTTGCTCCATGTCGAAAAGAACGCTTGGAGGAGCATAGTATTTTGTCTCTTTCATTGAAGACTACTCCCTCAAAGTGTGGGTGTATCCTTTGAAGACTAAGGATCAGGTGCTCCAGTCGTTTAAAGAATTTCATGCCATGGTGGAAAGGGAGACTGGAAGAAAGTTGAAAGTGGTCAGATCGGATAATGGTGGAGAGTACCGAGGTCCCTTTGAAGCCTACTGTAGAAAGACCGGGATCAGGTTGGAGAAGACGCCTCCCAAGACACCTCAGCTGAACGGGTTCGCTGAGAGGATGAACCGGACTATTGAGGAGAAGGTCCGGAGTATGCTGTCCAACGTCGGGTTATCAAAAGCATACTGGGGAGAAGCTGTGAGGACAACTGTCGATTTGATAAATCTCTCACCATCGAGGCCTTTGGAAGGGGAGATTCCAGAGAAGATTTGGACAGGTCGGAGAGCGACCTATGATCACCTGAGGGTGTTCGGATGCCGAGCCTTCGTGCACGTCCCTAAAGATGAGAGAGGGAAGTTGGATGCAAAGACGAAGGAGTGCATATATCTTGGTTCGCCGAGAACCGAGTTCGGTTTCAGACTTTGGGATCCAATCGGGAAGAAGATTGTGAGGAGCCGAGATGTAGTCTTCCATGAGGATGAGACCATCCATGACATCTCGAAGCCCAAAGTCCGGGTTACTGTCCGAGAAGAAGAACCTGTCCCTCATGCGCATGCTAAAGCAGGGGGAGAAACCGGGGACATCGCTGGAGGCGATGCGGATGAAGATGATGCCCATCAATATGATGCTGGGATCCGGGTAGACGAAGAGCCGGGTTCCGAAGGTGAAGATGAAGAGCCGAGATACCCCACTAGAGTGAGAAGACCTTCTTCGAGGTATCCACCTGACGAGTATACCATAATTTCCGAGGAGGGTGAACCTCAGAGCTATGATGAGGCGGTGGAGAGTTCAGACCGAGCTGAATGGGAGAAGGCCATGCAGGACGAGATGAGGTCACTGCATGAGAATCAGACGTACGAGCTGACCGAGCTGCCCAAGGGGAGGCGAGCTCTGAAGAACAAGTGAGTGTATAAGATCAAGCAGGAGGAGTTCGGCAGGAGGTCGAGATACAAAGCCCGGATTGTAGTGAAAGGCTGCAATCAGAAGAATGGGATAGACTTTGATGAAATTTTCTCTCCTGTTGTGAAGTTGACCTCGATCCGGACAGTATTAGCCATGGCAGCTACTATGGATCTGGAGGTGGAACAGATGGATGTGAAAACGGCATTTCTTCACGGTGAGCTGGAGGAAGAGATCTTCATGGAACAACTCGAGGGATTTGAAGTGCCGGGTTGTGATGGCAAAGTGTGCCGACTTAAGAAAAGTCTCTATGGCTTGAAGCAAGCACCTCGACAGTGGTACAGGAAGTTTGATTCCTTCATGACCGAGCACAGATTCATGAAGACGGATGCCGACCACTGTGTATTCGTGAAGAGGTATGAGACTGGAGATTTCTTGATCTTGCTACTATATGTAGATGACATGCTTATAGTCGGGCAAGACAAGGTGAAGATTGCCGCCTTGAAGAAGGCGTTGAGCTCGTCCTTCGCAATGAAGGACTTAAGTCCAGCAGAGCAGATTCTCGGGATAAAGATTATCCGAGAACGAGAGAAGAAGCTACTGTGGCTAAGTCAGGAGAAGTATGTTGAGAAGATCCTGAAGAGGTTCAACATGGACAAAGCCAAGACAGTGAGCACCCCTTGGCCGGACATTTGAAGCTGAATGAGAGGCAATGTCCGAGCTCAGATGAAGACCGAGAAGAGATGGAGAAGATCTCATACCAATCTGCAATGGGGAGTCTAATGTATGCAATGGTTTGCACTAGACTCGATCTCGCCCATGCAGTTTGAGTGGTTAGCCAGTACCTTTCGAATCCCGGCAAAGAGCACCGGGAAGCAGTGAAGTGGATCTTCAGATACCTCCGGGGTACGACCCGTGTGTGTCTTCGGTTTGGAGATGGCAAGGCCGAGTTGCAAGGCTACTCGGATGCCGATTTGGGGGAAGATACCGACTCGAGGAAGTCGACGACGGGTTATTTGATGACCTTTGCTGGAGGAGCTATTGCGTGGCAATCGAGATTGCAGAAGTGTGTGGCACTTTCGACGATGGAGGCCAAGTACATTGCAGCAACAGAGGCATGCAAGGAGTTCCTGTGGATGAAGAGTTTTCTCCAGGAGCTCGGCCATGAGCAAGACGAGTATGTCTTGAAGTGTGACAGCCAGAGCGCAATTCATCTTGCGCGGAACTTGGCATATCACTCCCGCACCAAGCACATTCATGTGCGGTATCATTGGATCCGGGATGCGGTAGAGGACGGAAAGCTCACACTCGAAAAGGTGCACACAAGTCAGAATTGGTCTGACATGATGACGAAGCCGGTAGCAGCAATGAAGTTTGAAAATTGCTGTGTGGGAGCCAGGCTCGTGAACTCGGCAAGCCGAGTAGAGGAACTCGGCAAGAGGATGCTGAGTAGAGGAAGTCGGCATGAGGATGCTGAGTAGAGGAGGCCGAGCTGCGTTCTCGGACCTCGGTGGAAGACCGGCTTTGAAGACTGGGTTGCCAAGCTGTTCAGTGGAAGATCGGCATGATGTCCGGGTTGCCGAGCTGCCAAGTTGGAAGACCGGCTTTAGTTCGGGTTGCCATTTTTGTCGCATTAAAACGGAAGAGGGAGATTTGTTGGTTAAGGTTCCGTTCCAATGCTGGCCCATATCCCTAAGAGTCAAAGGGAAAAGTTATTGGGCCCAAATCCTGAGGTGTTGACCTTGACCCATTTCCATTTAGGGTAAATCCCTAAATGTGGTGCCTCTCTATAAATACCCCCATTATGGATGGAGGCAGGTGACTGAGAGAGACGCAAGAAGAAGAAAAGATCTGACGCAAAGGTGCGGCAGAGTGAGGCTGAGCGAAACAGAGAGTGGGTGATTTTTCTCCGGTTTCAGACCGTCGAGAGGGTGTCTCCGAGAGCTGTGAGAGTTTCTTGTTGAGAGTTTCCACTTCTGTGTAAGCGAGGCTGAGTGGCTCCGGCGAGAGGCTGTCGAGCATTTTGTAACCATTATTTCTGAATAGTGGATTGTTTCTGGACTTGGTCCCGTGGGTTTTCCTCCTGGAGGTTTTCTCCCACGTTAAGCTATATTGTGTGTTGATTCTCTTCCTATCTTCTCTCGCGCTTATTGTTTTTGTGTTTCCGCTGCATTTTACTCTGATTTGGTTGCTGAGGGTTGAGTCGTGTGACTCCCCAATGCTGTGGTTGGTAGAGGAAAGCTCCCAGCCGAGAAGAGGTTGTGGTGCCGGGCCGAGTACGTGTGGTGCCGGGTAGCAAATTTCACAACAACTTGTTGATCATGAGTTTAAATCCGAAAACAATCTCTTTGCATATATAAGGGTAAGATTGCGTACAATATCTCTCCCCTACCTTCGCATAGC
The DNA here is from genome assembly GCA_007407185.1 of Glycine tomentella. Classification (NCBI taxonomy): domain Eukaryota; kingdom Viridiplantae; phylum Streptophyta; class Magnoliopsida; order Fabales; family Fabaceae; genus Glycine; species Glycine tomentella. The sequence continues at coordinate 207,862 of PYAF01005929.1, forward strand.
GAGAAGCCTCTGGACAATGAAATACGTAATTTTTTTTATCAATTTTGTTTGTGCAAAATAGGTCAATACATATAAAATACATATAAAATAATACCTGTAAGTCCAAGATGTTGTAAGCATTCCCAGCATCATCTTGTTCCCAAGGCGAATCTGGAGTGTACTTCTTGCGTCCATCCACAATAAATCTGTACTGGTAAACACCTGACGGAAGTACCTTCATTATGGCAAAGTCCTTCCCTGATCTCTGCAGGGGCATTCTGATGAAGAAGGAATATAAGAATCTAAGAAACAGCCAAAGCAGTCAGTGAAGATAAATGCTAACGTATCTAAACCTTGTTTTCAAATTATCCCACGATCCCTCGACGGCTACTTCCTTTCCATCATAACTCCAAGTAATCATTGTTGGGATTCCTACTTGAGTGTACATATCTTCATACCCTGAAGTTGTCTCCATCCAGGAACAACTTGGAACATGCATGTCATCAGGTCTTTGTAGCGGAACCACGGGAACCTACACAAGGGAAAGGGAATTCTTGTCAGTTGATGAAAACAGAGGTAGCAAAAGGACCACTTCCAACAATATATCAAGTGAACAAAATTCAGAATCAAGCTTAGTACCAGAGATCAAACAACATAACTAAATTACTGGCAACACAAGATCAAAAGTTGAAAGTCCACAATCAAGTTGGGAAGGAAAAGAGTAAGATATTCGAAAAACTGTAAAGCAAAAAGAAGTTGGGGATGGGGATTTGCACCAAACAGGTAGTGTGCTGTGCGAGGGCGGTGCAACATTGAATGAGATAGATACCCGAGGAGCGAATAAGAAGGGGGAATGGGTAGCCGTATGGGTGGTGGGAGGAGACTGAGGCATGGCGTTCTCATCAGTTACAGTTGCTTCTTCTTCACGAGTCATGTTCACATTGCCCATCCTCAACTCCAAGCAAGAGAAGAATGAAAGGAAAAAGTTGCAACTTAAAGAATAAGAATAAGAAGCCAAGCACTCGTGTTCGTGTAATTAATAATAATCAATTAATAAGAAGAAGAATATTCTCCGACGAGTTTGGATTTGGAGGGGTGAGCAACAGAACAGCATCATCTCCGCCTCTTTTCTTCCATTCAGATATACATACGTACTCTTCGCTGTTCGCTCCTTAAAGTCGTCAAATTTCTAGAATATCCTTCAAATAAAAAACAATCGTAACATTTTTTAAACAAATGTAAAATATTAATTACTTGATTAGTTTTGCTGACTTGAAAAATAAGAAATAATAATGAATAATTATTATGACTGTTTTAAACTTTTTCATTGTTTGAAAATTAACTTACATAAGTAAATAAATCATAAGCTAACATTTTTGTTTTAAAGCCAGAAGCAAACAATTACTACATCATTAGAAATAGAAATAGATAAATATATTTAGAATTAAGAAAGTAATGGTGATACAAATATATTAAATCTTACATAATATAAGATAATCTTTATATATTATGTCACTTTTCTGTTTCATATTTATTTTTAAAATTTAATTAGAATACACTAATGGTATAAATATTTTTAAAATTTAATTAAGACCAATCCCAGTTGTGAGCACATCTGAACCAATCTCAATCACTCCTTTACTGTTTCATTCTTTGAGTTTTGGCCAATACCGTTTTACGTGCCAATTGGTTCTGACTTCTGAGACGTTAGTTTTGGATTCCTGGTTTTGTGCGTTAAGTAATTCCTACTCACTATGCCAACATAACACCACATCACATTCTAGATTCATATCTACTACTGATTTTATTTTATTCTCTCTTTATTGTCGAGGCACAAACATTTTAATTTATATCCCACTGGAAATTTGTGCTCTTCTTCTGAAGATAAATGCTTCATAGACAACCCTTAGGTATACAAAATTGCGAAACTAGAATGCACATCCATTGAATTGTATGAGAGAATTTGTACAGAAATGTGTTTTCTGACCTGCCTATCCCTGCATGGAATCTTGATACAATCCTAATTGTTTGCTTGTTAACGCTATAAAACACATTCACCCAAAAACTCTTGTAGTTCAATGTGAATTTGAGAGTCTAGTCAGTTTGACAACAGGTGACTTGAGGTTATTTGGATTGGGGATATGCCTATTTAAAAAGTGTGTCATTCTTTGACTGTTCTTGCCTCAATTTGAAGGGTGGTGCCAATGGTGCCTTAGCTAGATTCGTCAGAATAATCTAGAAACTGCTATGCTGCCTTCCACGGCCAGGGGTCCACGAATTCTTCATGGCCTTTTGACACCTTCCTTCCAGAAATGCATTAACGTTTATCTGCCTCGGCCATCACATTAAATTAAGATCAGTGGCGAGATCCTAACTGGCTCGGTGGGCCGTTACCTCGGTTATTCATGGGTCAGACCTCAGTCGTCGGTCCCTTGGCATCGGTAAGATGGTTCCCAGTTTCTCAAGCGTCAAACCTAAAAGACGTAGGAGATTACTCAATTGAACATTCACTAAAATCTAAAGGGATGTGACAATATTTGTGTTTGTATAGAGTTGCATACTTATCATGATTCAAATTAGCAATTAAAGAAAATAGTGGTCAAATCTTTTAAGATATTTGTAAGGCGCGGCTTGTATTGTTGTTACCTGAAATGATCAAGGAGTTTCTTGAAAATCTCTTATTCCTGATTTCCTTGATCTAATGCAATACGTACAATTCCTAATGGCCAGGAACAATCACCGTGATTTGGCTAAATTACTAGAAGACAAAATTACAATATATATCTTGCTTGACAAGAGATAAAGTAGTATAGACTTAGACATTTGATCCTCAATTATGGATGGTCACGTATTGAGCTACAATCTTTACTGCTCATAACCAAGACTATAGCTTGAATATAATGCGTTAAATTCATCTGCGGTTCCTTGAACTATTTGACAATTTTCAGTTAATTGGGTCATTTAATTTGTATTTATTTTTTAATTAGGTCCATCGGATAAATTCATAGCCTCGGGAGCCCACCAGAAAATTATGGACAAGCCCTGACTTCTCAATAATTACTGTAATTCTTAGGTTGGTGCATTCAAGAATTTTGTGGTTGAGCAGTGCGGGTCTCTGCTAAGTCTGATAACTTGCAAATATTAAGGAAGAATTCAGATAATTTCTTCAACAAATATCCATATTATGTGACCAAGTAATAGTGGTCTTCATCTTCACACAACAATGTAACAACTCACGCAAGTCTCAAATTTGAGCCGCGTATATGCTTTACAAAGTGATGTATACAAAATGCAGTTATGTATGTGTAGTATGTATATATGTCCCCATGCAACCCAATACCGTGACTATAAGCGCCATCCAAATGAGCCATGCATGGTGCTCTGCATGGTCTTAATTATATATGTTGGATCCTTATGTTTCCGGCATTGTAGGTGCGGATGCCATTCCCAAAGGAAGATAGTGTAAGTCCCTTGTGTTTCTTAATAACATGAGCTGCCCGACAAAGTGATGCCTTTGGAATCCGATGAATTTTCACTGTGCATACCTTTTCTAAGTTAGGAATTGCATGAAGGTGGGAAGGGAGGTCGATCATAAAGTCTCCAACTTCATCAGTTACACCCCTTGCTACCATTGACTTCCCCTTCCACTTCCTCCCATGGCTCTGGCAGTTCACAGCAACAGAAGCTCCTGCATCAAATCATAATATAAATTAACCATTTTTAATTTGCAGGCAAATGAAATTTCGTGTGAAATTCATTTGGAAACTGATCGATAATATCCAATGCATACACTACTAAAAATATATTATATATACATATGATGATGAGAAGGCAAATAATTCTGCACAGGATTAGTGAACCACCGCACGCATGACGCATGAAATACCATTCGTAGTGTACAGAAAACTATTAGGGGACTTAACATTGTTGTCAACTTAAATGTCATATGGTTGTCTTACAATAACTTATTTTGAAACTCTTTATATTAGGTATGGTAATTCATATCATATGTTATTAACAATGTGTTATTGTCCGTGATATTAACAAATAAAATGTCACAAACTAGGTGGCGTTGTTTACTTATTTTCTTTTTTTTTTTTTGGAAATGATCAATTGCTGGTTTGTATGTAAATTATTATTATTATTATTATTATTATTATTATTATTATTATTATTATTATTTATGAGAGATTCATATAATAGACCTTATAAAAAAAGGTATGAGAAAGGGAATAAGCTAATGGGAATGAAAATGATTGGAATATTTTGCAAAGATCAAAGGGGCACCCATAATTCATGTTTGCTAGCTAACTTAAGATTTTGAAGATATGAGCTTCTACATTTTGCAAATTAATCTTTAATTAATAAGAAAATATGTTTCGTTAACTTGCACGTGTATGATCTCCACATCACTAATAAAAAAACATTGACAAAAATAACTGAATAAAAACCCACTAGAAAGTTCAATGCAAATTCTATCGTGCACATCAATATTACACTTCACAATATAATTGAATTAAATTTTTTTAGTTCCCATAAATCACAACTTATTTTCCCTTGACGTACCATTATTATCACATAACTTGAGGTAAACAAGAATTTTCCTTCCCCCACCATTTGACAGAAAAGGTTGGGAATCACTGTCATTGTATTTTATCTCTGCATCAATTAATTTGTATTTTCATTTATGTTACAATCAAACACAGACAGCTGAACAATAATGTCCAATGCGGTTTAGTGAATTAGAATCAAACCTAGCTCGTATTGTTTTTAGAAGAAGAAATTTTACCAAACAAGCTTTTGCTTGCCACCAAATAATGGAACACCAACTACCGCAAATCTTCAGTTTAATTTTTAGGCAACAGTGTTTTCTAGGGGGGTGCAAGAATCTTAACCCAGCCAACTTAATTTCTAATACATATATATATATATATATATATATTTAAAAAAAAAAAAAATATATATATATATACACACACACGAATATGCTCTCTAATTAAACCTATATGCTACAACCTTATTAGTATATAATTATTTATAAGGCATATATATATATATATATGTGTGTGTGTGTTGCAATACTAAACTTGATCATTAATAAGAATTAAGGAGAAAGAGATATTAGTTTAGAAATCCATGGCCAGATACATATACCTTGTACTGGCCATGCATGAGGCTGAGGTTGAGGCTGGCGTGGTGCCTCACAATTAACTGAGCCTGTAATGAGGACTGTTGATAGCTTCTCCTCTCCATAGCCAGCAATTTGCACCACTTCATCTCTACTTGATAATAACTCCAACAAAGGGTGGTTGTTCTCTCCTGCTGCCGGAGATGCAATTAGTACCAAGATGAAAAGGGCGTGCCAGCCGCAAAAGTAGCTCATCATCATCATCATCATCATCTTTGTGTTAATTTGTTTATCAACTTTGGCTTTACGTAAGATATGTTGAACATGTTGGTTTTCTGTTTCTAAAAAAAGATATTTAATAAAGATAGGAATAAAAGAAATATGAAGGTTTAGATATTCAGTTTATATATCTTATCATTCCATACAGATAGGAATGTTTAGATATTTAATCTATATCTTTTATTCCATAAAGATAAGAATATTTAAATATTCAGTCTATATCTTTTAAGGAAACAGTTTCTGTATGTGGTCCATTTATTGGTCACATTCACCCACTAACCCATTATCTTATTCCGTTAAAGATTGAGTTCTGTGATGGACAGAACTCTATAAATAGAACTGGGCACTCTCTGTTTTAGATCACCAAGCCTACTCCTCTATTCAGAAAACACACCATCGAGTTTGAGTGAGTGAGGGACTGGAAAACTAAAACTCTGAAGATTACTTGAAGAAAGGTTGATAGCAATGGCTGGAGGTAGGTACCTCTGAAATTTATCTTTCTATTTCTGCTTCCGCTGTTTTGATTTGGATGTGTTGTTTATGTTTGTTAACATGTTCAAATCATTATAAATGTTTTTACAGAACCCCCTCTTCCTCTAGAGACAAGACAAAGCAATATAATAACTGCTACTTCCTTTGCATTTATATACCCAATCCATCCTGCCATTGCCCTCTCAAATTTACCAAATTACATTTTTGGCCTTATAGGTTTGACTTTGGTTTTTAATTAGTTAACCTATCTCCCATTCTTTAATTAATCAATAAAATTTATATATACCTGTAGGTGAAGTAACAAATTTTTGTGTCGTAACTAATCGTTACGTTACTAAGAGTGGAATTGAGAAATTAATTTTTTTTAAAATGTCTTGTAATGAAATTTTGTATATGGACAAAAAGGAATGCAAGAGATGGAACCAGTTGGAAGTTAGAAAGGGAAGTTAAGGTATTAGGTTGGTGGTCTAGTTTTGTCGTCTACGTACAAGTCTTTCATTAATAAAATTAGTTTAAGAGCAGACAAAGCTTTAAGCACGGACACGTATATAACATAATCTTGGTGGGATGACTTTGAGCCTCTATGTCTATATATAATTTGATGTCTTTTTTCAAGCTTGTCCCAACTATATGTCTCTTCTTCATATCGATCAATTCACAATTTTGTCTAGCTACTTTGACCTAGTCAGTTCCTAAGCCCAACTTCCCCCCGCCCAAAGGAAATTAAATATTTGAGTGACTAGTGAAGTTATTTATTTTAACAACCACATCAATAAATATTGACCTTCCTAATTGCGTTATAACTCATCAAACACCTCCTTTAACCTCAAATTACTTCAACTAGTAATGTGTGGTATTCCAACATGAAATTTAGTATAACCTTAATGTAACACCCTGTGTGCACCCTGTGTATTAACATTATTATTATATCAGAATAGCGCAGCAAACATAAACATACATCAGTAATGGAAGCTTAATTTGAATACAAATATACCTTATATACATATATGGTGAATCCTGTTTAATATACAGAGTACATGCTTGTCAAAATTGTACAAATATCCATCAAAAGTCCAAAATACAGGCATAATCAACAAAAATATGAGCCAACAGACTCAATCCTCTATGCCTAGAGTTCTTATCAACATCTATCTCGTCTCAGGCCACTTGCCTTGGGATCTATCGGCTACTTCTGAACCGTCACTTGCAACAAAAGCTCCAACAGGGGTGAGATAATAATCTCAGTAAACTCAGGGTTCTTGGAGGTTGTTCCTCCTTCCCCCTGATTCATTTCCATACATATAATATAATAATTTGGCCTAACAATAGCCATCTCAGTCCTTTTGTCACATACCACATATACTATGTATCATGCACGCATAACAAGTTCTGTGCACTCATCATATGTACTGAGAGATCATCTGTCTAGTGAATAGATTCTCTCAAGCTCCATGAGCATAATTCTCATCAAACGCCTGAGGAGAATCATCCAGTGAAGGGCTCTCCACTCACTCAGGAACGTCACACACACACTGCCTGAGGAAGATCATCCATTTAAGGGTTCTCCACTCAACTCAGGACTTTGGTCCATTGCCTGAGGAAGATCATCCATTTAAGGGCTCTCCACTCAACTCAGGACTTAAATGGATATTCTACTGGCCAGAGAATCACACAAACACACAACACAACACTATCACAGTATTTAATGTATCAATCACTAAAATACCACAAGGGTATTCCTCTTATCATCTATACATGTTTCAATATAACAGTAACACAAATATCAATGTGCATGGCATACCATAACCATCACCCTTTTGGGTGTGGTGAAACACAAGCAAGGGAAACACACCCCAAGAACGATGAGTTTACCTGGTCTCAGCTCAATACCGGCTCTTCCGGCCTTGTGGTGACCACCACCAGCAGTATGAATCTCACGCCCTACATTAGGCATGCAGTCAACAATCAGTAACAGTTTTCAACCGCTCATATGAAAGGAAACACTCTTCCTTTCTATATTAACCTCTCTGTCTTCTAACTTAAGGTTCATCATAGCCCGGTTCCCACTAGGCATTGCATAAACCCTCAGTGGTCTACCTCAGCTTGACTAAGGCCTTAGAGTCTCTCTAAGACTCCGTATAAGCTCAATCAAAGTTCCACTAATTCAAAAATCACTAGTTGTTCAACTCAGCCAAAACAGATATATCAACATGTTTTCATCGTTCATTTGGCTTTATGAGCAACTCTTGTAAAGGTACTTAGGTTCATATAAATCATAGTACCTTCCATTCGCTCATTCTTCTTCCTACCAAAACCAAACTCAACTCAAACTCAAACTTCATCACAAATCCAGTTTCAAGGTTCCATATTTCTCAGAACAACCTCCTGACTACACTTTTCTAAAGAACCTAAGCCTAATTTCAGCCCCATCACAAATGGATTACTATTCACCCCATTACCCATTACACAAATCAATCGGTAGAACTTAAGTTTCTTACCTCAAATCTGTCGAGGAAGGCTGAAGAATCCCTTCTCCCAGCTCTAGCGTCCTTGGACCGCCTTCTTTTCCTCTCCAAAACTCAGCTCTCTGAAGTTTCTCAGGAAATGGGGTTTCTCTCAAAATCTATGTTGGAATTTGGCTCCTAAGTGGTTCTAATCATGATTATTGGTGATTATGAGGTGTTTAGATGGGACGTGATAAAGGTATGGAGCTTCTATTGCTCAAGAATGGCTGTCTGGGTCAGAGGAAGAAGAAGAAAGGGTTTTAACCCCTCCAAAACGTGGGAATGACCTTTTATACTGGTCCTAACCGACATGTCGCACTAATCGCGCCACTCTGGCGCTGATGGCACCAAAATCCAGTGCATCTGGCGCCACTTTGGCGCTCATGGTGCCAATTTCCAGCATATTTGGGGCTACTGGCGCCACTCTGGCGCTGATGCCGCCAAAATCCAGTGCATCTGGTGCCATCGGCACCACTTTGGCGCTCCTAGTGCCAATTTCCAGCATCTGTGGCGCTACTAGCGCCACTCTGGCGCTGATGGCGCTACTAGCGCCACTCTGGCGCTGATGGCGCCGAAAATTGTGAAAAATAGCCTTCAGCTACAGTGCCACGCTATCAACGTCAGATCCCACGCTATCAGCTCCAGCTACAGTGAAAATATTATTATTTTATTAATTTTTTTTTGCAAAACTTTGGTTATTACATTCACCCCTCCTTTTTAGGAATTTTGTCCGCAAAATTCCAACCCAAAACTATTAAGCACTGGGGTGAAATTCTCGTTCTTCTTCTCCATCCGATCCAGGATCCGCATGAGTCGTGTAGGACTAGTCAGATTCTCTCTAATCTGAACGGTGTCAGGCTTAACCACGTGCGAAAGATCTGATACATACTTCCTCAGCTGTGACACGTGGAAAACATTATGCAGCTCTGACAATTGGGGAGGTAAAGCTAGTTTATAGGCCACTGGTCCTATTCTCTAACGGATCTGCTAGGGACCACTGAACCTAGGACTCAGCTTCCTCACACCCAAAGCCCGTCCTACACCTATGATAGTAGATAGTCTCAAAACACATGGTCGCCCTCCTCAAACTGTAGCGGCCTGTGTTTATGATCATACTAATTCTTCTATCGTTGATGATACTCTCTGGGACTCCATGCAGTCTGACAATCTCCTTGACATATAGCTGAGCTAATCTCTCTGCAGTATGGTCAGTCCGGACATGTAAGAAGTGAGCAGACTTGGTCAGGCTATCCACAATCACTCAGATGGAATCACATCTAGTCTGAGTTCTCGGTAGTCCCACTACAAAATCTATGGAAATGCTATCCCATTTCCACTCAGGGACCTGTAAAGGATGTAGTAGGTTTGACGGTCTCTGATGCTCCATCTTCACCTTCTGATATACCAGACACTTAGTTACATACTCAGTTATGTCTTTCTTCATCCCTGGCCACCAGAATTTCCTCTTAAGGTCTTGGTACATCTTGGTGGCACATGGGTGAATGCTGAACTGGCCCTTATGTGCCTCTACCAGAACTGCATCAACTAGCTCGCCCTTAGGCACTACGATCCGGTCTTGGTATAACACCAAGTCATGATTATCCCAAGAGACATCCTGTCGACCAATCATGGCCCTCACATCATCATCATGTCTCTGAGCCTCCCGAATCCTCTGAATCAACTCATTCTCAATCTGGGTTTTTCTCAACTCCAGACCACTAGCACCCTCTGTTACCGTCAGGTGCATATTTCTGAATTGCTCAATCAGTCTGCAATCAGAGATCATCATACAGGCAACACTCACATGCTTCCTGCTCAAGGCATCAACCACTACATTTACTTTACCTGGATGGTATTTCAACTCAAAGTCATAATCTTTGAGGAACTCCATCCATCTTCCCTGCCTCATATTCAACTCTTTCTGATCAAACAGATACTTGAGGCTCTTGTGGTCGCTAAACACCACCAATCTAGCACCATACAAGTAGTGCCTCCACACTTTTAGAGCAAACACAATCGTTGCTAACTCCAAATCATGTGTGGGATAATTCTCTTCATGTGGTTTCAACTGCCTGGATGCATAGGCAACCACTCTCTTCTCCTGCATCAGTACACATCCAAGTCCCTGCTTAGATGCATCACAATACACCTCGAAACAATCCTCAGGATCAAGAAGGGTCAAGACTGGGGATGTGGTCAACTTTTCCTTCAGTCTCAGGAAACACTCTTCACATTCATGAGTCCACACAAATGGGTTAACTTTTCTAGTCAGGCGAGTCAGAGGTAACACCATCTGTGAGAACCCCTGAATGAACCTCCAGTAGTAACCTGCTAGACCAAGGAAACTTCGGATCTCTAAGACGTTCTTAGGTCTCTCCCAAGCCATTACAGCCTTAATCTTGCTGGGATCGACTGCTACCCCAGCTGCAGAAATCACATGGCCCAGGAATTTCACCTCTGAAAGCCAAAACTCACACTTAGATAACTTAGCATATAACTGGTTATCTCTTAAGATCTACAGAACAATCCTGAGGTGTTCGACATACTCCGCCTCTGTCTTGGAGTATATCAGTATATCATCAATGAACACCACCACAAACTGATCTAGAAACGGTCTGAATACCCTATTCATATAATCCACGAACACTACAGGGGCATTTGTCAGACCAAAGGAATGACCTGATACTCATAATGACCATACCTCGACCTGAATGCAGTCTTCGGTATGTCCTCTGGCCTAATCCGGATCTGATGATATCCGGATCTCAGGTTGATCTTGGAGAACACACAGGCTCCCCTTAACTGATCAAACAGATCATCAATATGAGGCAGAGGGTACTTATTCTTAATAGTAACCTTGTTTAACTGCCTGTAATCCACACACAAGCGCATGCTTCCATCTTTCTTCTTCACAAATAGAACCGGTGCTCCCCATGGTGACACACTCAGTCTAATAAACCCCTTAGACAACAAATCTTTAAGTTGTACCTTCAGCTCCTTTAACTTTAAAGGAGACATGCGGTAAGGAACTATTGATATGGCTCCCACACCTGGACCCAGGTCAATGGAGAATTCAATCCCCCTGTCCGATGGAAGCTGTGTAATCTCTTCAGGAAATACATCAACAACTCATTCACCACCGGAATCCTTGACATATCCAACCCCTGTCTCTCATCTGTTGTGCTCAACAAGAAATATCCCTGAGCTCTTCTCTGTATTTCCTTGCGAACTTGCAAGATTGAGAGAAACAAAACGGAACTCGAGCTGGCTCCATCTGAGGGCACTACAACCTTCTTATGACAGCAGTGTAACATGATGCCATACTTGACCAACCAGTCCACCCAAAATAACCTCAAGGGTATGCACCGCCAGACAGTACAGATCCACAACATATTCTCTGCCCTCAAACTGAAAATACACATCTTTACAACACATATCCACTCTACACTGCTCCTTAGAGGTGGTAGTAACCTCCATAGGAAAAGGAAGTCTGAATATAGGCAAGTTCAGTCCTTGAGTAGTGTGGTCACTAATAAAAAAAAATTGGGTGGCTCAAGAGTCAAACAGAACTCTTACATCATACATCTCAATCAAAATAGTACCTCTGATTAAGTCGGGAGCTTGAGCTGCCTCACTAGCATCCACTGTGTAGACTCGTCCAGTGGAAGGTGCTACAGAAATCACTGGTGCAACTACTACTTGACTGGCCACTGGGGACATTCTTTAGCAAAGTGGCCCTGCTTGCCACGTCGGTAACAAATCAACTGACCAGTGGGGCACACTCCCCAATGGTTCCTCCCACAAGTATTGCACTTGGGAGGTGGACCCGGTCTTTGTAGAAATCCCCTCTGTCTGAATCTCCTCTTGAACTTGTCTGTTGAAGAAGACACCTTCAATTCTTTGCCCTTGCCCTTTCCAGTAGGGCCAGATTCACTAGGTCTCTTCTCCTCCTGTCTCTCAGAGGAAGTAGGATGGTTTCCACTACACCTCCTGATCATGTCCTCTACCTGGCGACACTTCCTCACCAGGCTACCCAGATCTCGGGACCCACTACCAGCTATCTTCTCTTCTATATTCTCTCTAAGTCCCCTCTAGAACTTAGCAGCAAGAACCTTTGCTTCAGGTAGAGCTCTCCTAAAATGAACGTACTTAGCCAACTCATTGAATTTGGCCAAGTACTCATCTACTGACATCTTCCCCTGCACCAGGCTCTCAAACTCCGCCTGTTTCTGTTCTCGGGCATCTCTGGGGAACGTATCGATCCAGAAACTGGGCTTCAAATACTTGCCAGATGATGACCTCACCCTGGCCTCTCAACAGCTATGAGGTGGTAACCCACCACTCATGCGCATCTCCCTGAAGCAAATACGTGGCATAGAGAAGCTTCTGATGGTCTGAGCATTCCATCACTGTGAAAATCTTCTCTAAAGCCTGCAACCACTTAGCAGCAGTAATGGGGTCATACTCCCCATGACAGGATGGAGGATCATGCTTGCGGAAGGTAATAAGCATCCTTCCCCTGGTGACTGAATCCTCCTCGATATCAGCTTGGGACGTCTTGTCCCCTCTCTGGTGCTGAGGCCCATCAGAGTGATGGCTACCTCCACCCTGATGGCGACTACCCTCGCCTTCAGGAGTATACTACGTAGGGGATACTCTATCTTCCCTACGCCGAGCTCTCAACTCCGCCATGAGCTCTTCATTGGTCTTTAACAGGGCTTCATTAGCCTGTCTGCTTGCAGCAAGTTCCTGCTGCACAGCTGCCAAGGCAGCTACAATTGGGTCGGGTTGCCCCTCTGCACTCGCCCTCTCACTGGTGTTCCGGGTCCTCACCATGACACTGCACATGTCACACAATAGAGTGAGTTGATCAGGCTCACACTTAACATCACACATGCAATAATCATGGTGTACACCCAAAACACATAGTGAAAGCATGTAATTCACCATATATATATATATATATATATATTGCTTCCCTGTAACCTGGCTCTGATACCATAAAATGTAACACGGCGTGTGCACCCAGTGTATTAACATTATTATTATATCAGAATAGTGCAGCAAACATAAACATACATCAGTAATGGAAGCTTAATTTGAATACAAATATACCTTATATATATATATGGTGAATCCTGTTTAATATACAAAGTACATGTTTGTCAAAGCTGTACAAATATCCATCAAAAGCCCAAAATACAGGCATAATCAACAAAAATATGAGCCAATAGGCTCAATCCGCTATGCCTAGAGTTCTTATCAACATCTATCTCGTCTCAGGCCACTTGCCTTGGGATCTATCGGCTACTTCTGAACCGTCACCTGCAACAAAAGCCCCAACAGGGGTGAGATAATAATCTCAGTAAACTCAGGGTTCTTGAAGGTTGTTCCTCCTTTCCCTGATTCATTTCCATACATATAATATAATAATTTGGCCTAACAATAGCCATCTTAGTCCTCTTGTCACATACCACATATACTATGTATCATGCACGCATAACAAGTTCTGTGCACTCATCATATGTACTGAGAGATCATCTGTCTAGTGAATAGATTCTCTCAAGCTCTTCTCTCAAGCTCCATGAGCATAATTCTCATCAAAAGCCTGAGGAGAATCATCCAGTGAAGGGCTCTCCACTCACTCAGGAACGTCACACACACACACACACACACAAACTGCCTGAGAAAGATCATCCATTTAAGGGCTCTCCACTCAACTCAGGACTTTGGTCCACTGCCTGAGGAAGATCATCCATTTAAGGGCTCTCCACTCAACTCAGGACTTATATGGATATTCTACTGGCCAGAGAATCGCACAAACACACAACACACCACTATCACAGTATTTAATGTATCAATCACTAAAATACCACAAGGGTATTTGTAACGCCCCCTCCGCTATGAGGGTCATTACCAATCATAACCACAAACAAACAGATAATCAATCAGAGTTTAAGCAGTTTCGAAGCACATACTAAAAGTGACATCATCAAAGGTCATCATCATATAAACACTGTACATATAATATGGTGAATATACATATATCTCTGTTTAGATACAAAACTGTACGAATATCCCCTCAGGGTATAACAAAATCAAAACCAAAGGCTAAGTACAAAACACCAGAGCCACATGCTCATATCATTTAGCCTAAGGTGTACAAACAGCAGCTATCCCTGCATAGGCTTCTTGCCTTGGGATCTATCTGCTCCTCCTGATGAATCACCTGCAACATAAGTCCCACAAACGGGGTGAGATATAAAATCTCAGTAAACTCAGGGCCCTTGAAGGTATTTCCTTCCCCTGGTTCACTGACAACCACAAATATATATATATATATTAATGTAACATCATCACAGCAGTGAAACACTCAAACCATCATCATCAGTGTACATCAATACACATTCATCTACCAAACCATAGTATAATCATGGCATACAACCATGCATCACATCCATAACTGTCACGCAGAGGCTACATCTAAGTATATAGGAACATCTCCACCCAGGGAGGCTACCTCTAT
>PYAF01005930.1:12361-24221 GCA_007407185.1 Glycine tomentella
ATAGTAAAATCCTATTTTGATCTTTTTAGCCTAAAATTATTTCCATCCTTCTCACACAATTTCTAATAATTTAGATAACTTGAATTAATATATATTTAAATTCTAAAAATCTTACTAGATGGTGAATTTTAATTTTCTAATCGTCCTAAAATATTACTTCAAATTCATATGTAATAAGTAAAAATATTGGGGTGTTACAGAGATTTGACGAATTCCTTCAGCTAGTCACCCTAGGCTCGTGTTCTTTCAAGACATGCCCAAAGGTATACCTACGTGTCTCCATGTTTCAGGCAGACGAGGTATACAATCAAAACATGTCTTCTAGAACACAGTCTAGGTGAAAACTTCTGGTCCAAGGAAAGACACACCCAAATAATAAGAGACTACTCTAATGATACTATCTGTGAGATTTCCTCATAGAGTCTCTTTGTGGGTCCGTTCAGTGCGAGCTATACCCTTATAGGTCCACCCACGACTTTAGCTAAGACATCTCCATGTCTGTAGCTCATGAGGTTTTTACCTTGCATATGCATACAAGTAGATAAGCCGTGCTAGTCTTACTTGAGATCATTGATCCTCATTCTTAGTGTCTCTAGACTAGGAACATAAAATTAGGAGTAGACATCTGGTATCCTTGAATCCTCATGATCGTGATCCCATCACTGATACTCAAGAGATACCTATTCTATTCCAAGGGTTTTATCCAGTTACTCATATATTAATAATGATATCGAGACAGAATATGAAACAAGATAAAAAGCGCTTATAATTTATTTATGACAATATGAAAAGTACATGTACATCCTAATCTAATGAAAAAATTGTCTCTAGGACATCCATATACTAAAAATTTTGTCATTCCAGGGGTATTATTGTTATTTCTTCTTCAAGACTGACATCATCTTGTTGACCTCACTTTCTTCTTCTTCAAGTTTCTCCAATAAATCTAAAAGTATTATTGTAATCCTTACTCAAAGGGTATTATTGTAATATCCACTTCAAGGGTAGTTTGATAATTCTCACATCAAGGGAAAGGGTAATATGATCATTCTCCTTCAAGCATTTTTGTAGTTTCTCTTTTTATCTCTGATTAACATATTTAAATTTTTGGGATGTTGTAACTATTTTGATTAAAGCCTCCTGTGGTAATCGATTACATTGTGTTTTAATCGATTACATTGTTCATAAGTCTTTTCCAGAAAGCCTCAAGAACACTTTAATCGATTACAATAGTGATTTAATCGATTATTGACTGTTAAAACCGTTTTCTCCATAAATAAATGTTGCTTGTTTGAACTAAGTACAACAAATATTATAACCCTTTTTGAAGAGAGAAAAGATACTACAAGCTATTCAGTGTTTTGACTCACAAATCCTTAGTTTCATCATTCATAAAGAAACCTTGAGAGGATTTCCTTTTTGAGCAATTTGTTGCAAAAAGAAAAAGACTTTGGAGAGATTCTTTTGAGATATTCATTCAACCTTGATTCAAAATCTTTATCATTTGCATTCATCTGTTGGATCATTAGGTTGTTTCTCTCCATACAACTTTGGTGGTAATTCTTTCTAGAATTTCTGAGTTGTGTAACTAGTGAAATAATTTTCTTAAAGTTTGTCTAGAATAGGTTTTTTTAGAGGGAAGATTAGAGAAGGGCTTTCTCTAAGTCTTGATCACAAAGAGTCTAAGGGAGTTAGATTTCTTGTTCTTAATCTAGGTTTGATTGAGAGTGATTGTATAAGCTTGTAAGAAACAAAGTTCAAATAGTTAGATCCTAACTAGTTTGTTAGGAAACTTGATGTAGCTTCTCTGGATTGAGAAGTGAACCAATATAATTCTTGGTGTTGATTACTTTTTCTTTATCTTTTCTTTTGGTTATTAATTGTCATTCACTGGTATAATTTTTCATAATCAATAGAGACATTTTTGTTGTTATTTCATTCTATAAAGGTTAGAGTTTGATTGATTGAAAGTGTTCTATGTTTGTTTTATGATACGATCCCTTTCAACTTTGATTGTTAAAGAGTTTTTAATTGGCCAAGAACAACCAATTCACCCCCTCTTGGTTTGTGTGTTATTCACATTGTTTTCAATTAGTATCAGAGCAGGTTCTTATGTGTTACTCAAGATCACTACTTTCTTTTAAAGAAAATGAATACCACACAAATTACCTTTAAGGAGAGTGCCTCCTCAACCGTCCTCCAATGTTTGAGGGAAAACACTTCAATTTTTGGAAAAATAGGATACAGATTTTCATTCAATCAAATGACCTAGATGCATGAGATGCAATTGAAAAAGGTCCTTTGATACCTACCAAAACTGTTGATAATGAAAAGTTCCCAAAGAATCGGATGTAATGACTGGTATAGAAAAGAGGGTAGTTCAATATTATTTTAAAGCTAAAAAGATGTTAACCTCTGCTTTGTCTTCTGATGAGTTTTTCAGAATAGCTAGGTGCAAAAGTGCAAAAGAGATGTGGGGAATGCTGGAGATCACTCATGAAAGAACTGATGACGTAAGGAGATAAAGAAAACATGCCTTGATCCATGAGTATGAAATGTTCAAGATGAATACAGCAGAAAACATCGCTCAGCTCCAAACCAGATTCATATATATCGTTAATCATCTATTTGGTCTTGGTAAAACATTTGATGTAGAAGAACTTAACATCAAAATTCAGAAATGCTTGACAAGACCTTGGCAACCAAAAGTGACAGCAATCAAAGAATCCAAAAATTTGTCAAAAATGTTCATGACCGCACTCTTTAGTAAGTTGCTTGAATATGAATTAGAAATGTCTCAACTAATAAATGCAGAAGATGCAGACAAGAAACAGAAAAACATTGCTTTGAAAGTCGCATCTTCAAAAGCTGAGAAAGATGATGATTCAAGTGAAGATGAAGGTGATGAAAATCTGAATCTGATTGTCAAAAGATTTGGCAAGTTCCTACAGAAAAACAAAAACAGAAGGTTCCCTAGATCCAACAAAAGAAATGATAACAACAGTAACACCAACAACTTCAACTGCTTCAAGTGTAGAAAGCAAGGCCACATCAAAAACCCAAAAGAGCCTACATAGCTTAGGAAGATAATGCATCAACAATCTCTGACTCTTCAAGTTAAAATGAAGAAACAAATATTTGTTTAACATCAACCATTGATGAAGAAGAGTCAAGTGCAGAATCTGAGATAAGTCCTGAAATTGATTAATTAGTTGATGCTTTTAATGAAATGCATGAGCAGGCTCAAAAACTTGCTATCTCCAATAACAAGCTCAAAGGTGATCTTAGATGGCATCCTACTAAGCTAGCTTCAATGCAAGCAGAACTTTGCAACTTGAAACAAGGAAATGAAAAACTTGTTTCAAGCTACAAAGCAAATGGTTGTGTGTGTGCCTCTTCTTCTGCAAATGTAGATGAGAACAAAGTCTTAAAAAGGAATTTGATGATTTCAAAAAGAGCCATCTTGAAAAATGCATGACTTTACAAACTAAAAACTCCTACTTGGTAGATCTCTTGAAAAAGCTCTATCGAGGGAAATGTAGTTTAAACCAAATTGTTAGAATCAAGAAGCTGAAGCAAAGGATTCCAAGTTGAAGAAGCAAATGGTTTTGATGTTTTACATGTCCAATCTTAATTGATGGCATTTGTAATTTGTTTCTAAGCTTGGTCAATCAAGATAAAGCTTTATAATCCTCAATATTCATGCATTCATACATTCATATAATGAGAATTAATCATATAATGTTAATCAATCAAGTAGTGATTCATAAAGGCTATTAGAAATTATGTAAGACAATTTCTCACTGCTTTAATCGATTACTTTGGTAAAATAATTGATTATAGGCTTGTGTTGATTTCTGGTAAAAGCCTTATGAACATTTTAATTGATTACCACTTAATCGTAATCGATTAAATAAGCTCTTCACAATTTTTGGAACTTCCTGTGATAATCGATTATTTGGGTATTTAATCGATTACCAGAGCTTCTACATAATTTTACACAGTATGTTCATCTGGTTTAATCGATTACCAGATATTCGTAATCGATTAAATAAGCATTGTCAAGTTTTAGGCATGGTCTGTGTTAATCGATTATTTGGTTGTTTAATCGATTACTGAGTGCTTTGAAAAACTTGGTTCATCTGGAGTAATCGATTGCAAGACGAATTAATCAATTAAATTGTTCGTGACAAATTCCCAGATTCCTGATGGACACTTTAATCGATTATCTGGTTAAATTAATCGATTACAATAGTTAAAATAATCAATTACATTAACGAAATAATCGATTATAGTTAGTTAAAACATTGTTTTTATAAATAGAAAAGCTGAGTCTCATTGAGAGAGTTAATACCCAAAGCGTACAAATTAGTAAAAACCTTTTTCTATAATTCTCTTGAGTAACCAAGTCAGAATCAAGGTTGATAATCATAGTTATTGAGTATCAATGGGATCTACATGAGTTCTAAGTGTTGTAACTCATAGATCAAAATTTTCTCAAGCTTGCTCTTAAAGAAAGATTTCAAGAAAGTCTAGTTATCATCTTCTACACATAATCTCAGGTTGAATCATTCATCTCATTGTTGTTTCTGAGGATTATAAGGTGATATCTTTCTTGTACCTTAAGCTTGAAGTTCTAGTACATTTCTGTTATGAAATTGTTTGATATTTCCATATAACGTTTGTAATCTTTAAAGCTTTTCTAGAAAGGGTTTCTAGAGGAAAGAACAGAGAGGGGATCTCTGGTTCTTGGTTTTTTTAAAAAGTCTATAGGATATAGATCTTGAATTTTACCTAGGGAGGTAAGAGAGATCATTTGTAAAGCTTGTAAAGATATTTGTTATAGTGGAACTCTAACTAAGATTTTGGTTGGAAGAAAACTGGATGTAGCCTCCGGGGTTAAGAGGTGAACCAGTATAAACCTTTTGTGCTTTTATATTTTAGTTTGTCTTGCATTTAATTCTTGAAGTATAGAAATTACTTCGTCATACAAACTTGGTCATTGCACAGGAGTAAATTGATTGGAGAAGTAAAATATTTTCCTAATTGGTTTTTAGATTGATGCGATCCTTCTAAAAGACTTCCGCTGTTACATTTTTGAAAGGATTTTTTAAAACTCTGAGATGAAACCAATTCATCCGCCTTTTTGGTTATCTGCATAAGTATTTATTATATTTTCAATTGGCATCAAGAGTTGGTTCTTGTAATTTGCTCAAGATCTTTTCAAAATCCTTGAAAATGAATGCTAATCAAATAACATTCAAGGAGGGAGCCTCATTGAATAGACCTCCTTTATTTGAAGGTGAACATTTCAATTTCTGGAAAAACAGAATGCAAATCTTCATCCAATCTAATGATCCAGGTGCTTGGAATTGTATTGAGAAAGGACCTTTCATTCCTACCAAGGTTGTTGATGGTAAATCAATACCAAAAGAATGGGATGAGATGTCTGAAATAGAAAAGAAAGCAACCCAATATGATTTCAAGGCATAGAACATGATAACTTCTAGATTATCTTCTGATGAATTTTTCAGGACTGTGAGGTGTAAGAGTGCCAAAGCAATGTGGGAACTACTTGAAGTTATGCATGAAGGAACAAACGATGTGAGAAGATCAAGAAAACATACTCTCATTCATGAGTATGAAATGTTCAAAATGAAAGATGATGAGAACATTTCACAACTTCAAACTAGGTTCACCCACATTGCGAATCACTTGCTTGGATTAGGAAAAGTGTTTGATGTAGAAGAGCTGAACATCAAGATTCTCAAATGCCTAACAAGAGATTGGCAGCCTAAAGTCACAGCCATAAAAGAATCAAAGGATCTATCAAAGATGTCCATGGCAGCCATGTTTGGTAAGCTTCTAGAATATGAGCTTGAATTATCTCATTTGACTAATAGTGAAGATGAAGAGAAAAGACATAAGAGTATTGCATTAAAGGCCGCATCTTCAAAGATTGAAAGAGAAGAAAATTCAAGTGAAGATGAAGATGATGAGAATATGAATCTCATTGTGAGAAAATTTACCAAGTTCATGAGGAAAAACAAAAACAGAAGGTTTCTACAACAAAAGAAGAGAAATGAAAGCACAAATAAGAACAATAACTCATCCTCCATCACTTGCTTTGAATGTGGAAAGCAAGGACACATAAAGTCTGAGTGTCCTTCACTAGCAAAGAAGTGACAAACTGATATAAGATCAAAAAGAGATGGAAAGCCTAGAAAAGCCTACATTGCATGGGAGGAAAATGAATCTACAAGTTCAGAATCCTCTTCAGAAAAAAGAAGTAGAAGCTCATCTATGCCTCACATCTACCATTTGTGAAGAAGAAGAGTCATCAAGTACAGAATCCGAGGTAAACTCTGAATCAATACAGTAGTTGATACTTTTCATGAGATGCATTGTGAAGCTAAAAGATTAGCTATAGCTAACAACAAACTTAAGGGTGACTTAAGATGGCATGTTTCCAAACTTGCTGAATTGCAAGAAAAACTTTGTAAATTGAATGAGGAACATAACGAACTTCTTTCAAGTTACAAGGAAAATGGGTGTACATGCTCCTTAGCCACTACTAAGGTTGATAAATACAATAAACTGCAGAAAGAATTTGATAAGTATAAGATAACCAAAGCTAGAGAAAATATGGATTTTCAAACTGAAATTAGTTTGTTGGTTGATTTGCTAAGGAAGTATTACAAAGGCAAATGTAACTTAGATGAAATGCTAAGTGTTCAAAAGTATGTTGGTGATACTTATGGATTGGGATACAAACATGGTGCTAGAACTCAAAATAAGCTTGTGTTTGTACCTCCAAAACATAAGTACCATAGACAGCATAATAAACCAAATGCTTACCATAGATTTTCTCATGCTAACTCATCAAAATCTCCTACTTGCAATTATTATATGTTAAAAGGTCATACATCTTACAAGTGCTTTGCTAGAAGATTTTATGTTCCTAATGGTGAATGCATATGGATTGAGAAAAGGAAGAAAGAAACTAACCCCTTTGGACCCAACTCAAATTGGGGACCTTTCTTCTCTACTTAATTTGATTTGTGCAGATGTGTCTTAGAGTAAAATCATCAATATGGTATCTAGATAGTGGATGCTCTAGACACATGACCGGAGACATATCCATGCTCACGGATGTAGTACTTAAAGAAGAAGGATATGTTACATATGGAGACAACAATAAAGGCAGAATAATTGGGCAAGGCAACATTGGAGACAACTTATCCACCAAAATCAAGGATGTCCTTTATGTTGAAGGGTTAAAGCATAATCTACTAAGTATTAGTCAATTGTGTGACAAGGGTTTCAAAGTCACCTTCAACAATGAGACTTCCTTGATACATGAAGGCAAAACTGGAAAAGTTGCACACATTGGCAAAAGGAAGGGTAACATCTATGTTCTATCAATTGACCATGCATTCATACATAAAACTGATTGTTTAATAAGTAAAGCTAATGAGACATGGTTATTGCATAGAAGAACATCACATATTATCATGCATCATTTCAACAAGTTAATAAGAAAAGACTTAGTAATTGGGCTACCTAAGCTTATGTTTGAGAAAGATAAGATTTGTGAAGCATGTCAAAGAGGAAAGCAAACTAAAAACTCTCTTCAAAGTAAGAACATGGTTTCTACTTCTAGACCTCTTGAATTGCTTCACATGGACTTATTTGGTCCCTCAAGAACTATGAGCATAGGAGGAAATTACTATAGCTTTGTCATTGTTGATGACTATTCTAGATACACTTGGACACTATTCATTAGATCTAACAGTCAAGCATTCACAGCGTTTAAGAAATTAGCCAAGTTAATTCAAAATGAAAAGGGTTGTAATATTGTTTCAATTAGAAGTGACCATGGTGGTGAATTCCAAAATGAACACTTTGAAAAGTTCTGTGAAGATTTTGGAATCAACCATAATTTTTCAGCTCCAAGAACACCTCAACAAAATGGTGTTGTGGAGAGGAAAAATAGATCACTTGAAGAAGGTGCAAGAACTCTTTTAAATGAAAAAAATTACCTAAATATTTTTGGGCTGATGCAGTGAGCACTGTTTGCTACACCTTGAATATAATTCTCATAAGGCCTTGTTTGAAGAAAACTCCTTATGAAATCTATAAAGGAAGAAAACCAAACATTTCTCACTTAAGAGTATTTGGCTGTAAATGTTTTGTTTTAAACAATGGAAAAGACAATCTTGGCAAGTTTGATTCAAAAGCTGATGAAGCTATCTTTCTTGGATATTCCTTGCAAAGTAAGGCCTATAGAGTCTTTAACAAAAGAACCTTGTGTGTTGAAGAATTTGTATATATTGTATGTGATGAATCTAACTCTTCTCTTGAAGAAGTTTTAAGTGATAATGATACAGAAAATAAAGAAGAAACTGCAGCCTATTGAAGAAAGCAAACAAGAAGAAGATGAAGCACAACTAGAATCCAGTCAAGAAGTAACAACACCTAAGCACAAAGATTGGAGAACCACAAGAGATTTATCATTAGATAACATAATTGGTGATGTATCTAAGGGAGTATCTACTAGATCTTCTCTAAGAAATATATGTTGTACTATGGCTTTTGTATCTCAAATTGAACCTAATAATATTGAACAAGCCTTACTTGATGAACATTGGTTGATTGCTATGCATGATGAGTTAAACCAATTTAAAAGGAATAATGTTTGGAAACTTGTTCCTAGACCTTCAACTCATACATCTATTGGCACTAAATGGGTTTTTAGAAACAAGCTGGATGAAAGTGGCATCATAATAAGAAACAAAGCTAGATTGGTT
The DNA here is from genome assembly GCA_007407185.1 of Glycine tomentella. NCBI lineage: Eukaryota > Viridiplantae > Streptophyta > Magnoliopsida > Fabales > Fabaceae > Glycine > Glycine tomentella. The sequence continues at coordinate 21,172 of PYAF01005930.1, forward strand.
GCAAAAGGTTACAACCAAGAGGAAGACATTGATTATGATGAGACTTATACTCCAGTTGCTAGATTAGAGGCCATAAGTTTATTAAACTGGAAATAACAGAGGTTTATTAAACTTCAAATTGTTTCAAATGGATGTGAAAAGCACATTCCTTAATGGTTATATTGATGAAGAGGTTTATGTTGATATCTTTCTTGTACCTTAAGCTTGAAGTTCTAGTATATTTCTTTTCTAAAATTGTTTGATATTTCCATATAACGTTTGTAATCTTTAAAGCTTTTCAAGAAAGGGTTTCTAGAGGGAATAACAGGCAGGGGATCTCTGGTTCTTTGTCTTTTGAAAATTCTATAAGATATAGATTTTGAATTTTACCTAGGGAGGGTAAGAGAGATCATTTGTAAAGCTTGTAAAGATATTTGTTATAGTGGAACTCTAACCAAGATTTTGGTTAGAAGAAAACTGGATGTAGCCTCCGGGGTTGAAAGGTGAACCAATATAAACCTTTTGTGCTTTTATATTTCAGTTTGTCTTGCATTTAATTCTTGAAGTATAGAAATTACTTGTCATACAAACTTGGTCATTGCACAGGAGTAAATTGATTGGAGAAGTAAACTGTTTTCCTAATTGGTTTTTAGAATGATGCGATCCTTCTAAAAGACTTCCGCTGTTACATTTTTGAAAGGATTTTTTAAAACTCTGAAGTAAAACCAATTCACCCCCCTCTTGGTTATTTGCATAAGTGTTCATTATATTTTCACAAATGTTAAGTGTGCATAAGTATGCTTATGATAAATTTGGATTAGGATACAAATATCAATCAAAACCTTTTCAAAACTCCAAGTTTGTACCCCAAAAATAGATGAATCGAAGAAGGTTTTCAAAAGCAAAACATACTAAAATGACTCATTTTGAAAAAGGATCAAAATTTATAACATGTCACTACTGCATGAAGAAAGGTCACACCTCACACAAGTGTTATGCTAGAAGGTTCTTTGTGCCAAATGGAGAATGCATATGAGTTCCTAAGAAAAAGAATAAAACAACTAACTCCTATGGACCCAACCTCAATTGGATACCTTTCTTTGCCACTTGGTTTGATTTTTGCAGGTGTGTCTAAGAGCTAAAACTTCACTATGGTACTTGGATAGTGAATGCTCTTGGCACATGACAGGTGATCAATCTATGCTCACTAATATGATATTAAAGGAAGGAGGATTTGTAATCCATGGAGACAACAACAAAGGGAAAATCATTGGAGAAGGAAACATTGGTGATAGCTGCAAAACCAAAATAAGAAATGGCTTTATGTTGAAGGTCTAAAGCATAATCTACTTAGCATAAGCCAACTTTGTGACAAATGATTAAAGGTATCCTTTAACAACAATTGTTGCTTAATATGTGATGGCAAAACTGGTGAGGTAATCCATGTTGGGAAAAGGAAAAGAAGCATTCACTTGCGTACAATAGAACAGGCATTTATTCATAACATAAACTTCTTAGTGTGTAAAATTGATGAATCATGGCTTTGGCATAGAAGATCAAGTCACATCTGTTAGAATTAGGGGGAGCTCAAGAGGATCAAGAATATAATAACTATGATTTGTAAAAAAAAAAAAATAAATTAAATTTACTATATTCCGTCACAAAAGTGTTAGCGACGGAATTAACGACGGAATTTGCGACGGCTAGAGAGTGGCACCGTTAGCGTGGGAACTGACGTTGTTAGCGTGGGAGGTGCGCCAGAGTGGCGCTGTTAACGGCAAAATGGCCCTGGAGACCCCCAGATTCGAATATATGGCGCGATTAGCACCAGATATGATGTGATTAGCGCCAGAATGCTCCAGAAAGCCATTTCTTTCGAATTCTTGGCGCGATTAGCATAGGGAGTGGTGCCAGTAGCGTGGGGATGTGCTCAGGACCCTATAAAATGGCCATTTAGACAAATTTCTGGGCTAAAATCAGTTCTTCTTCTTCCTCGAGCCTCCTTCCGCCATTAATGAAGTAGAAAGCTTCATATCTTCTCCATTCTTCATCTAAATACTTCCCACCCAACTAGAAAGTTGATTAGAACTCCTCCATGAGCTAGATTCCAGCTTCAGTTCCTCGAGAGAACCATCAATCGGAGAGATCCCGTTCTCTAGGAAACTTTTTAAAACTGAGATTTGGAAGGGAAAGAAGGCGATTCAAGGACACTAAAGCTTGGGGAAGTGATCTTCTAGCCTTCCTCGACAGTTTAGAGGTAAGAAACTCAAGTTTTACTGATTAATTTGTGAGATTGATAATGGGATGAATAGTAACCCATTTGTGTTAGGGCTGGAATTAGGCTTGGATTCTTTAGAAAAGTATGCTCAGGAGGCTGTTCTGATGTATATTGAACTTTGAATCATGACTATTGATGAAGTTTAATTTTGACTCTAATATATGTATGAGTAGGAAGAATGTTGGTTAAATGGAGGGTATTATGATACGTGTGAGCCTAGATTCTTTTACAAAATATGTTCAGGAGACCATATAAACGGTGAAAACGTGTTGAAGTAACCATTTTGATGAAATTGATAATCATTGAAATATGGTCTGGTTAGGACATGGAATTGGTTTATGCAGAGGCTTAGAGAGACTCTAGTACCTTGGTTAGGCTGAGATAGATCCTGCTGAGGGTCTGTGAATCGCCTATAAGGTGGTTAGCTCTGATAACCCTAAGATAGAGAACAAAGAGGTTGTAATGGAAAGGGATAGCGTTTCCTTTCATTCTAACGGTTGAGGACCGTTATTGATTGATTGTTTGTATGCCTTGTGTAGGGCGTGATACAGACATTGCTGATGGTTGTGACCACGAAGCCGGGAGAGCCGGTGTAGCTGATGTGTTGCAAACACATCTTAATAATAGCTTAGTTTTAGGTCATAATTGTATTGAATAGTTAGAAAATAGCTTTAGAAATTAGGCATAGTTAATATTTTGTGTTACATAAGGCATTTTAATACCAATTGAGCATTTGCAGGCCAAAAAGAGGAAATTTAAGAGCAAAATAAGAAGGAAACAAAGTCTGGAGCCT
>PYAF01005930.1:24321-42246 GCA_007407185.1 Glycine tomentella
TTGTTTAATTTCCATCTCAATTCAATACAATCATCCAACTACTTTTGCGTATTCTTCTGTTTCTTGTTCAATCATAATTTTTATAATTATTGCGGAATCTTTCCAATCCCTGTGGAGACGATACTCTACTTACACTTTTATTACTTGTTAAACGATCGGTGCACTTGCCGTATATACATTCGCATAAATCGTGCCAACAGTAGCGCTGAGAGCAGGTAAGCTCTTTGTTCTAGGGAGTGTTTCCCCTTGATTGTGTTCCACCATACTCCAGAGGGAGTGATGATTATTGTATGAATTGATGCATGTATATTGAAATTGTGTGTTACTATTTTGATTGAAAACATGTACTTGATATACATGGATTGAGGCTATGTGTGTTGATTGATGAGATTTTCTCTGGCCAGTAGAATGGACTAAATATGGACTTCCCTTAGAGCCAGAGTTACGTGGAACAACTCTAAGTGGTCAATATAAGTGTGTATGTGATAAAACCTGAGAGAATGCACCTGTTGCAGATGAGTTTATCTCGGAAGTGCCATATATGTCTGAGTGCGTCTTGGAATAAGATACCTATCTCAGAGATCTTTTCCCAGGCAATACGGTATAGATATTTATATATGTGAGTAAATCCTTGGAGAATGTGCCTGTTGCAGATGATATTTCTCAAGGAATATAATATATCTATCTTTGTATATGTTGTATCTGAGTTAAAATATACATGTGATATGTTGTGAACTGTTGAGGGCCGTGATGGCTAAATGATATTGATGCATTTTATAAAAAGGGTATGATAAACCCTTGAGACATGTGTATATGTGTTGATATGGCTTGAGAGCTGTGATGGCAATTTATTAATGCCAATTTTGATATTATATGCATAGAAGTGAACAGGGGGGAGGAAAGACCTCAAAGGACCTTGAGTTTAATGAGATTGTTATCTCACCCTTGTTGCGGGTTATGTTTTGCAGGTGATACTCAGGGAGCTACTGAGAGATCCCAGGGCAAGAGGCCCGAGCAAGGATAGGTTCTGTGAGAACCTTAAGCATAGGGTTGAGAGCATGTTAGCTCTACATTTTGATATATGCCTATTATTTTGTACCCTGATAGGGATTTTGTATAGTTTTGAGATATACATTATATATTATGAGAATTCACTATATATGATGTACAATAGGTGTTGTTAATGACGTTTGATGACGTCATTTTGCTTATTGCTTTCGAATTAATTATCTATGATAATCGCTGCACTTAATAACCATAAATCAATGTTAATGCACCGGATGCATACGGGGCGTTACAAAGAAGTTGAGTCTCTTAGGCAGTAAAGTGTTTAGGCTTTTTACATACCAATTCAATTGATTGGTAGTTGTAATTTGTGTATGTCTAAGATGAGACTTCCTATTATCCATTGCATAAAGCTGATTCACATTTTTGCATTCATATTTTCATAAAAGCATATGTTTTGTGAAAAAGCTTTTCTGAAACATAATGTTTTCATGATTGCATAAAAAGTCAAGTGTTCCATGTTTAAGTTCTGGAAAAACAAATTCTCACTGGTTAATCAATTACCAGCAAGTGGTAATCTATTACTTGAGTTTTAAAGAACACTTTAATTGATTACAAGATTATGGTAATCGATTACACTACACAAAATCATAGAATGGACTTCCTGTGATAATCGATTACGATATGGTGGTAATCGATTACTTGGCGTGTTTTCAAAACAAAGACTGCATGTGATCATCGATTACATTGTTCATAAGTGTTTTCCAGAAAGTTCAAAAACAATTTAATTGATTAAATGAGTAAATAATCGATTACATAAGTGAATTTAATCGATTACATTAGTGAATTAATCGATTACTAACAGTTACAAACAGTTTTCTATAAATAGTTGTTGGGTGTTTTAACAAAATACACCGCGAAAATATCAAAGAATTTTTATAAGCTTTCTAAAGAAAGAAAATATTCAAAGTGTTTATTTTGTGTTAGTCCCACAAATCCTCAAGCTTCAAGATTACTAAAAAGAATTTTTTTTGGGCAAAGTTTCAAAAGAAGATTTTGAAAGGAAAGTTCTGTAGTAGTTTTCTTTCACCATTGATTCAAGTCTGGTAATCCTTTGCATACATCAGTAGTGGATCATCAGGTGGTTTCTTTCCATAAAAATTGTTTGTAAATTCTTTTTGAATTTCTTTTCGTGTAATATAACAATAGTTTTTCTTAAGGTTTTTCTAGAGGTAAGAGTAGAGAAGAGTTTTCTCTATGTCTTGATCACTGAGAATCTATGTTAGTTAGATGTCTCGTTCTTGATCTAGGTGTGATTGAGAGTGGTTGTAAGAGCTTGTAAGAAACATATTGTTATTAGTGGAAATCTAATTAGAAGAACTGGATGTAGCTTTTCTAGGTTGAGAAGTGAACCAGTATAAATTTTTGTATTGACTACTTCATCTTTATCTTTTCTTGTGGTTATAACTTGTCATTCGTTGGTGCAACATTTCACAATTAATAGAAAAGTTTTTGATTTCATTCTTTAAGAATTGGTGTTTGATTGGTTGAAAGCTTTCTTGGATTGTTTTATGATACAATCTTTTTAACTCTGATTGTTTAAGAATTTTTTAATTGGCCAAGAACAACCAATTCACCCCCATCTTGGTTCTTGTGTGTTGTTCATATTGTTTTCAACATGAGCATGCATCATATGAACAAGCTCATAAGGAAGGACTTAGTAATTGGATTGCCTAAACTCAAGGTTGAAAAGGACAAACTTTGTTATGCTTGTCAAAAGGGGAAACAAACAAAAATCTATTTTCAGAACAAAAACATTGTTTCCACCTCAAGCCCTCTTGAATTGCTTCACATGGATTTGTTTAGTACTTCAAGTACTATGAGTTTGGGTGGCAATTACTATGGACTTGTCATAGTTTATGATTACTTAAGATTTACATAGACTTTGTTCTTGAAATCCAAGAGCGATGTTTTTAATGCCTTTAGAAAATTAGTCAAACTTTTACAAAATGAAAAGGGCTACAAGATAGTCTTAATAAGAAATGATCATGATGGTGAATTCCAAAATGAACATTTGAAAAATTCCATAAAGAACATGGAATAAACCACAATTTTTCAGCTCCAAGAATAGCTCAACAGAATGGTGTTGGGGAGAGGAAAAATAGATCACTTGAAGAAGGTGCAAGAACTCTTCTTAATGAAACTAATTTGTCACAACATTTTTGGGCTAATGCAGTGAGCATCGTTTGCTATACTCAAAATAGATTGCTCATAAGGCTCATCTTAAAGAAAACTCCATATAAACTTTACAAAGGTAGAAAATCAAACATTTCGCACCTTAGAGTTTTTGGCTGTCAATGTTTTGTTTTGAACAATGAAAAGAAATTTCTTGTCAAATTTGATGCAAAAGCTGATGAAGCAATCTTCCTTGGAAATTTAATGGAAAGTAAAACATATAGAGTATTTAACAAAAGAATCGCATAGAAGAATCTGTACATGTTATCTGTGATGAATCTAACTCCTTGGATATTTGTTTCTAATTATGTCCTTGATAAAACTTTGTTCATCAAGAAATCTGCTAGTGATATATTAGTTGCTCAAATTTATGTTGATGACATTATCTTTGGGTCTAGTAACAAATCTTTGTGCAAAGAATTCTCATCCTCAATGCAGAATGAGTTTAAAATGTCAATGACAGGAGAACTAACATTCTTCCTTGGACTTCAAGTGAAACAAATGAAGAATGACACCTTTCTTAGTCAAGCCAAATACTACAATGAATTAATTAGAAAATTTGAAATGGAGAAAAGCATGGTTGTTGCAACTCCTATGGCAACCACAACTTACCTTAACTTTGATGAAAGAGGCAAAAAGGTTGATGAGTTAAGATATAGATGAATGATTGAATCTCTGCTGTATTTGACTGCAAGTTGCTTAGACATCATGTTGAATGTGTGCCTATGTGCAAGATATCAAGCCAATCCAAAAGAGCCACACCTCACAACAGTCAAAAGGATCATCTAATACCTAAAATCAACTCCAAATGTTGGTTTATGGTATCCTAAAGGTGCATCACTAAACTTAATTGGTTATTCGGATTGTGACTTACATGTTGCAAGTTAGATAGGAAGAGCACAAGTGGAACATGCCATCTACTTGGAAGTTCCTTGATCTCATGGCACTGCAAGAAATAATCCTGTGTTGCACTCTCAACAGCTGAGGCAGAGTATATTGCAGCTGGTAGTTGTTGTGCTCAAAGCCTGTGGCTCAAGCAATAACTACAGGATTATGGTGTTGAAATGAATCAAATTCCATTGCTGTGTGACAACACCAGTGCCATCAACCAATCTAAGAATCCAATTATGCACTCAAGGACAAAGCACATAGAGATCAACATCATTTCCTTAGAGATCATATTCAAAAAGGTAATTGCTCAATTGAATTCATTGATACAAATAATCAATTGGCTGAAATATTTATAAAACCCCTTGCTAGAGATAGATTCTTTCTCCTAAGAAACATGCTAGATATTCTTGATGAATCCAACATTGATTAGCATGTAAATGATGCGTTTGATAACATGCAATTTGACTCACAAGTACATTATGCATCATGTTTAGCAAAATTCGTATTCTGATGAATGTCACTATTCATACTGCATAATTCTTTGTGATAATTGATTATCATAGATGGTAATCGATTACCAAAGGCCAGGACTAGGCCTTACTCATTGATGTAATCGATTACATCCATAGATTAATCGATTACTGTGTAAAAACTTACTGATGTAATCGATTACACCTATAAATTAATCGATTACATGAGGGTTTAAGGTTATTACAATTTAAAAACTCTCTGGAATAATCGATTACAGCTACGAATTAATCGATTACACGAAGTTCAGAGGAATCCCTATGCCTTAGAATAATCGATTACAAGGGTTTCATAATCGATTACTACTGTCATTTTTGCAACTTTGCACAGCTTTTAATGAAAATTCAGAAACCTAATCTCTTAATTCAAATTCAAATACTGGTTCAGTGAACCCAAACATCATTGGGCTTCATAAGAGTAGTTAACTCTGATTTGAAAATTAAAATTTTAACCTAGTTTGGCTCTATAAATTCATAATCCAAGAGCCTACACTCCTTACACCAAAATCAATCCTCCTCCTCAAGAATTTTTTTTTTCTTGTTGTTCCTCTTCTTCTCCTCTACCAAAACTCTGCACATCCCTATTTAGAAATTATTCTCTTCACCATGTCTCAACCATCCTCCTCAAAGAAGCTGGAAACCAGCAAGAGGAAGGCTAGCCAAAGCTCCAAAGCTGTTGAGAATAGGTTAGACACCTGGTTCTCCACTTAGGCTGAAAGGAACAACTACACACAGTTCCATGCCACTAAGCTTGTTCTGCCTCCCAAATATCTAGAGCTTAACTGATTTGTCAATGAGGGATTCAATTTCCCTGATAGATACATGCACAAGGACTCACCAAATTGCTAGAGATGAAGGGTTCTTATTACCCTAAATTGGTGAAAGTATTTTATAATTGTGTCAAGGCTGGAATGGATGGTATTCTCCGCTCCAAGGTGAATGGAGTGACAATGGTGATTGATGACACTGTGTGTAATGCAGTGGCTGACATCACTTTCAGAGTTGTCTGAAGGTTTGAAGAAAAGATTGGTGGTTACTCAAAGATGGAAACCTACAGAGGTATGCTGCAGAATCCAAATGCTCTAATTGGAAATAGATTAGGTGTTGGCCACATGACAGCTGAAGATAGGCTTCTTTACTACATCATCACTTATATCCTAGCACCTAGATCAACCAACCATGCTCAAATCACTGGTGATGATCTTCAGTTGGTGTATGGGATGAAGACAAGAACTCAAATCAATTGGGTTCTGGCTATTGAGTAAACTATGATGAAGGCCAAAAGGCTACTGAGCTATCATTTTCCATATGATGTCATGATCTCAAGGTTTATTGACTACTTTGAGATTGATGTGACAAATGAAATTATGGAAACACCACCAACATAACCAACCTCATCTCCAAGAAGTATCTCACCAAGCTGGGAATGATGAACACCCCATATGGGTGGACCATGGCTGGAGCTCAAGCTCCTTAAGGAGTTGTTGATGATGACCAAGAAGTTGAGGAGGAAGAAGATGCTGAATCTACACCTACTGAGCAGCAGTGGAGTCCTTTTGAGTCTCTAATCATTCAAAAGATGGATGTTATGATGGTTTTGCATCATGAACATTCAGTTGAAGTTCATTCCTCTCTAGAAGACATTACCACTAGACTAGGCAATATTGAGACTAGGATGAGTCTTAAGGACTTTGATGTTTAGTTTAGCTTAGTGGTTTTCTTGTTTCTGGTTGTGTTGTTTTTGTTTCCTAATATTCTGCTATGATATTTTATGACTTGCCTTGATGTATGCACTTTTATCATTGAATAAATAAAACTGCTTTTAAGTTTTTTCTGATTTTCCTTTGCTTATTTCACAATTAATAGTATACTTTTCCTTTGATAAGACAAAAGGGGGAGAAAAATAAACATATAAACATATGCAAGGTGCAAGGGGAGTAAAATAAAGTAAGGGGAGAAAAATATATGAATATATGCTCTGATTAAACTGAACCTAACAATTATTCTATTCTAAATTGATATGAAATTACATGAGAAAGGGGGAGCAATAAAAATGCTTATGATGTGTATAGTTTATGCAAAGGATACATGACACTTGATCTTGGCTAGCAAGTTTATTCTTTTTCAGGTATCAAATAAAAGCTCCTGGAAACTCTCTACTAAAGAACACTAAGGATCAAGATGATCAATTGAAGTTTGGCATGATCAAAGCCAAAAAGAGGGAGATTGTTAGACTTATGGGGAGCTAGAGAGGATCAATGAAGTTGAGGATCTTAAACATTGAAATGTTTAGGCTTTTTACATGCCAATTCAATTGAATAGCATTTGTAATTTGTGTATGTCTATGTTGATGCCTCCTATGATCCATTGCATAAAACTCATTCATGTTTTTGCATTCATGTTTTCACAAAAGCAAAAGTTTCATAAAAAGCCTTCTGAAACACAAGGTTTTCATGAGTGCATAAAAAGCTAAGTGTTCCAAGTTTCAAGTTTTGGGAAAAATGTTTTCTCACTGGTTTAATCAATCACCAGCAAGTGGTAATGTATTACTTGAAAACAAAGAACATTTTAATCGATTACAAGATTGTGGTAATTGATTACACAGTTCTAAATCACAGAATGGACTTCTTGTGATAATTAATTACAGCATAGTGGTAATCGATTCCTTGGAAAATATTTTGATTAAAGCTTTCTCTGATAATCAATTACATTGCGTTTTAGTCAATTACATTGTTCATAAGTCTTTTCCAGAAAGCCTCAAGAACACTTTAATCGATTACATAAGTGATTTAATCGATTATTGACAGTTTTCTCCATAAATAAATGTCGTTTGTTTGAACTAAGTACAACAAATATTGTAACCCTTTTTGAAGAGAGAAAAGATACTACAAGTTATTCAGTGTTTTGACTCATAAATCCTTATTTTCATCATTTATAAAGAAACCTTGAGAGGATTTCCTTTTTGAGCAATTTGTTGCAAAAAGAAAAAGGATTTGGAGAGGTTCTTTTGAGATATTCATTCAACCTTGATTCAGAATCTTTATCATCCACATTCATCTGAATTGGATCATTAGGTTGTTTCTTTCCATAAAACTTTGGTTGTAATTCTTTTTAGAATTTTTGAGTTATGTAACTAGTGAAATAATTTTCTTAAAGCTTGTCTAGAATAGGTTTTTCTAGAGGGAAGATTAGAGAAGGGTTTTCTCTAATTCTTGATCACAGAGAGTCTAAGGGAGTTAGATTTCTTATTCTTAATCTAGATTTGATTGAAAGTGATTGTATAAGCTTGTAAGAAAGAGTTTGCAAATAGTTAGATCCTAACTAGTTTGTTAGGAAACTAAATGTAGCTTCTCTGGATTGAGAAGTGAACCAATATAATTCTTGGTGTTTATTACTTTTTCTTTATCTTTTCTTTTGGTTATTAAATTGTCATTCATTGGTATAACTTTTCATAATCAACATAAACATTTTTTTTGTTATTGCATTCTATAAAGATTGGAGTTTGATTGATTGAAAATGTTCTATGTCGATTTTGTTATACGATCCCTTTCAACTCTGATTGTTAAAAAAAAATTAATTGGCCAAGAACAACCAATTCACCCCTATCTTGGTTTGTGTGCTATTCACATTTTTTTCACTATGATATTGTCATTGCTTGGTTTGGTGAATTGTATTGATATTCTTTAATCTGTTTTACAATACTTTTTTTATCAATTCTGTCAGTTTCTACATTTTTCTTCAATTTTAGTTTGTGTTTTCGCAATTTTTGTTCATTGCATGCAAATTGTTTGATAAAAATCTCCCTACTGTTTATCAGTGAATTGAAGTTGGAACCAAATTAATCATATCTCTGAGTCGACCTAGGTTAATCCTGTGCTACAGAATTAGTGTAGCTTTATTTGTTTTGAAGCGATGCTGTTGGGTATAGGAGAAGCTAAAGATGAAGATCAAGGATAAAGCCAATGTCACTTGAAGGCTTTAGCTTTTTACATGCCATTCAATTGAAGGCATTTTTAATTTGTAGAATGGTTAAGAAGGCTAATCTTGTGATCCTTGCATTGCATAAAGCATAAATATATTCATGCATAAAATGTTTAAAGAAAAGAACTTAAGAGCTTATCCATGCATATTCCATGGCTTTGTCTGCTTTAATCGATTACACAAGGATATAATCAATTACCAGCTTCTGTTTGATTCTGAAAAAGCCATGATGAACACTTTGATCGATTACTAGCTACTCATAATCGATTACATAGTACAAAATGTAAATCATGATTATCTGTCTTAATCGATTACCATTACACTGTAATCGATTACACAAGTTTATTTTTTTAAATATGCATGACTACCTTAATCGATTACCTCAATCTGTAATAGATTACATAGGCTTTTTCTGGAAATTGCACATGACTGCCTTAATCGATTACCATAATTTGTAATCGATTACCAATACCTATTGCATATACGAGACTGACTGGTTTAATCGATTACCTCTTGGAATAATCAATTACTTTGTTCGTTAAAGATTTTCAGATTGTCTCAAGAACATTTTAATCAATTACTTGGTTAAATAATCGATTACATATGTTCAAATAACACTTGCATATTAATTGATCACTGTCTATTAAAATTGTTTTTTATATAAAGCTACTTGGGTCTGCGATTTCAAAGAAGATCATTTTTCATCATATACTTAAGATTACGAAATCCCAACACAAGCAAAAGTTCTCATTGTCCAAGAAACAGTTTTCTGAGTATTAGATTTCTTTCTTGAGATTAAAAGATCACTTTACTTCATAGTTGAAGATAATCAAGAAAAGTTTTTCAAGAGAATTGGTCTGAGCTTTGATATTCATACAACCTGGTGTTAATTGGTAAAATCATTCATGCATTCATTCATCCATTGGGGATCACAAGTTGTGTCTCTCTTAAACTTTCTTGTAGATTGTTTTGAGTTTTAAAAAAAATACTTTTGTAAGGCTAAGTTCAAAGAGTTTCTTTCAAGCTTTCTAGAGTAGTATTCTCTAGGGGTAAAGATCTGAGTAGGGTTCTCATGATCCTGGTGATTTGATTTCTAATATGGTGTTAGAACTCTGATTCTTTGTCTAGGATTGATAGAGAAAATCACTTGTAAAGAATACTTTTCGAAAACAATAGAAGTACCCACAATAAACAAGAGGGGGTGAATTGGTTTAAACTTGGTCTTTTAAAATTATTTATAAAATCAGAGTCAAAAGATCTTAATCACTTTTAAACCAAGAATGCTTTTAATCAATCAAATTACTCAGCAAAAGAAATCAATAGCTCAAAACAGAACTTGTTGAGTAATGATAATAACACCAAGAACAAATGAACAAGATTACTTGTAGATATAGAGATAAATAAAATCAACACAAGCAATTTATACTGGTTCACTTCTTAAGAGAAGCTACATCCAGTTTCTTCTAATCAACGCTAGATTAGAGTTTCACTATTATAAAATTTTGTTCTTACAAGCTTTACAACAATCTTTCTTTATCAACCCTAAATAAAGGATAGAAATCTAAAACCCTATTAGACTCCTAATGATCAAAAACAGGAGAACACTACTCTGTTCTTCCCTAGAGAATACTACTCTAGAACAAGCTTTAAAGAACTCTTTACAATAGCATCAAATAACAGAAATTACAAAAAAAAAATTAAATTAAAGATTATGGAGAGAAACAACCTGATGATCCAATGAATATGAATGCATATGATTGAATAAGAAAATAGATTTCAAAACATGCTCTCCAAAACTTCTTTGAGAATTCTTGCTCAAAAAATCATTCAAAACCCATGAAGATTAAAAAGTGAGACAAGACTTTAGTTAACCCAGAAAATCACTTTGGAACTTTGAGAAGGCTTGTGTGTATTCAGAAATTTTGAAGTATTCAAGTTGTAGTTTAAGACAAGCCTTAGACATATTTATAATAGCTTTTTGTAACAGACTGTAATAGATTACACAAGCCTAATAATCGATTAAAATGACTCATGTAATCGATTAAATTATCACTTAATCAATTAAAGTGTTCAAGGATGATTTTTGGGTTTAACAACTAACAGAATAATCGATTAAACTGAGTTGTAATCGATTAAAGCAGTGAAGTTTTATATCTGAAGCCACTTGTGTAATCGATTACAATATTTGGTAATCGATTAAGGCAGTGAAGGTTCTTTAAGAAACAAGCTTATGTAATCGATTACAAAGTATGGTAATCGATTAAATCAGTGAAACATGATTTTCAAGATAGCTTATGTAATCGATTATTGTTTATGGTAATTGATTAAAGCATCAAAAGCATTACATTTGTATTACACTATGTAATCGATTACAAATGATAGGTAATCGATTAAAATGTTCTTCAATGCTTTTCCTGATTTAAAACTTAAGCAAATAATCGATTATACTGATGTGTAAGCGATTAAAACAGAAGAATTGCATTTTTCCAAAAACATTACCCATTTAGTTCTTTTTCGAAATAACTTTGATTCTTTGATGAAAACACTTAAGCATGTAAATGATTATATGCATGCAAATGCAAGGATAAACATATTGACTTCTCATACACTTCATTTTGGATTTCAATCTTCAAGGCATGTGAAAAGCTCAAAACATTCTTCAAAGTCAAAAGCTTCATTCTTCTTGTTGCTCCCCCTATATCCAACACTTTTGAATTAGTGGAACTCTAATATAGTTTGATTAGAAGAACTGGATGTAACTTCTCTTGAGAAGTGAACTAGTATATGTGCTTGTGTTAATTTCTATTGTTCTATCTCTTCTTGCTATCTTGATCTCTCAGTTGTTATGATTTCTTCATTACTCAACAATTGCTGGTTTTGTGATTGGAATCTTGGACTGAGTGATTTGATTGAATTAAGATTGTGTTGGTTTTAAAAGTGATTAAAATCCTAAACTCTGATTTCAAGACTTTTAAAAGGTCAAGGTTATTCCAATTCACCCCCCTCTTAGTATTTGAGTGTATTCATTGTTTTCAATTAGTATAAGAGCTGGTTCTTGAAAGTTATTCAAGATCACCTTCTTTTCAAAGAAAATGAATACTACACAAATAACTTTTAAAGAGGGAACCTTTCTCAATCGTCCTCCGATGTTTGAGGGAGAGCATTTTAACTTTTGGAAAAATCAGATGCAAATCTTTATTCAATCTAACGACCCAAGTGCTTGGAATGCTATTGAGAAGGGTCCTTTGATCCCTACAAAAGTTGTTGATAATGAAAGAATTCCCAAGGAGTGGAATGAGATAACGGAAGCAGAAAAAAGAGTTGTACAATATGACTTTAAAGCTAAAAATATGATTACATCTGCTCTTTCTTCTGATGAATTCTTTAGAACTGTCAGGTGTAAAAGCGTAAAAGAAATGTGGGAGATGTTGGAAGTAACTCATGAAGGCACTGACGACGTTAGAAGGTCATGGAAGCATGCCTTGATTCATGAGTATGAAATGTTCAAGATGAATTCCATAGAAAACATTTCTCAGCTGCAAGCAAGGTTCACTCACATTGTGAATCATCTTCTTGGTCTTGGAAAGACCTTTGATGCTGAAGTGTTAAACATCAAAATCCTAAAATGTCTTACAAGACCATCGCAACCAAATGTTACAGCAATCAAGGAATCAAAAGATCTATCCAAGATGTCCATGGATGCACTTTTCGGTAAGCTTCTTGAGTATGAACTTGAAATCTCACAAGTAACACATTCTGAAAATGTAGACAAAAAATAAAAGAGTATAGCCCTAAAAACTGCTTCATCAAATGTGGAAAAAGAAGACTCAAGTGATGAATATGAATGTGATCAACATATGAACCTAATAGTTAAGAAATTCAGCAAGTTCATTAGAAGAAACAAGAACAAAAAGTTGTCAAACTTCAACAAGAGAAAGGGCAACAACAACAACAAATCCACCAACTTCAGTTGCTTCGAATGTGATAAACCCAAAGACATCAGATCTGAATGTCTTATGTTTTTGAAGAAGCAACAAGGTGAGAGGAATACAAAGAAAGAAGGGAAACCAAAGAAGGCATACATAGCATGGGAAGACAATGATTCAACAACCTCTGAATCAACAAGTGAGAATGAAGAAGCAAATGTTTGCTTCACTTCCACACTAAGTGAAGATGAAGAATTCTCAAGTGCTGAAACTGAGGTAACTTCTGAATATGTTAATATTGTTGATGCTTTCCATGAGATGCATGAAGAGGCCCAAAAGCTTGCACAAACCAATAATAGGCTAAAAGGTAATCTCAAATGACATGTTTCCAAAATTGCTGAATTGCAATATGAACTTTGTAATTTGAAAGAAGCAAATGAAAAGCTTGTTTCAAGTTAGAAAGCTAATGGATGTGTTTGTGCCTCATCATCTTTAAATGTTAATAAATGCAAGATATTACAAAATGAATTTGATGATTACCAAAAGAGTCATGGTGAAAAATATATGTTTTTGCTTTCAGAAAATTCTTATTTGGTTTATCTTTTGAAAAGGCTTTATAGAGGCAAAAGCAATTTAAATCAAATGCTAAGTGTGCAAAAATATATTGGAGATACTTTTGGTTTGGGGTACAAACATGGATCAAAACCTTTTGGAAAAACAAGGTTTGTGCCTCCAAAACAAAAGTATCAAAAAGGCTATTCAAAAACAAAGAATTATTATTTGACTCATTTTGAAAGTGCATAAAAAACTATAGCTTACAATTATTGCATGAAGAAAGGTCATACAACCATTAAGTGCTATGCAAGGAGATTTTATGTGCCTAATGGTGAATGTATTTGGGTACCTAAGAGAAAAAGGAACCCAACTAACCCCTTTGGACCCAACCCACATTGGGTACCCTTCTTTGTTACTTAAATTGACTTACAGGTGTGTCTAAGAGCAAAATCAACATTATGGTATCTTGATAGTGGCTGCTCTAGACACATGACAGGTGACATGTCCATGCTCACAAATTTGACACTCAAAGATGGAGGATATGTCACTTATGATGATATTAATAAAGGAAAGATCATTGGAGAAGGAAATATAGGAGACAACTTCAAAGCAAAGATAAAAAAATGTGTTTTATGTGGAAGGTTTGAATCACAACCTCCTTAGCATAAGCCAATTATGCGACCAAGGACTCAAGGTCTCCTTCAATGACAATTGTTGTTTAATTTCTAATGGTCAAAATGGTGAGGTTATCCATGTTGGTAAGAGAAAGGGTAACATATATGTTCTATCCATTCAGCATGCATTCATTCACAACACTAGCTGTTTATAGGAGAGCTAGTCATATAAACATGAACAAGCTTGTTAGGAAGGACTTAGTCATAGTCTTACCTAAGCTTAAGTTTGAGAAGGATAAAATATGTGAAGCTTGTTAAAATGGGAAGCAATCAAAGAATTCTTTTCAAAGTAAAAATGTTGTTTCTACCTCTAGATCCCTTGAATTGCTTCATATGGATTTGTTTGGTCCTTCTAGAACCATGAGCTTGGGGGGTAACTATTATGGGCTTGTTATTGTAGATGATTACTCTAGATACACATGGACTTTGTTCATAGGATCCAAGAGTAATGCATTCACAGCTTTTAGAAAATTAACCAAGATCATTCAAAATGAAAAAGCATGCAATATTGTTTCAATTAGAAGTGATCATGGTGGTAAATTCCAAAATGAGTACTTTGAAAAGTTTTGTGAAGAATGTGGAATCAACCACAAATTTTCAGCTCCAAGAACACCTCAACCAAATGGTGTTGTGGAGAGGAAAAATAGATTCCTTGAAGAAGGAGCAACACTTCTTAATGAAACAAATTTGCCTAAACTTTTGGGTTAATGCAGTAAGTACTGTTTGCTACACTTTGAATAGGATTCTCATAAGGCCTATTTTGAAGAAAACCCCTTATCAACTATACAAACGAAGGAAACCAAACATATCTCACTTAAGAGCATTTGGCTGCAAGTGTTTTGTTTTAAATAATGGTAAAGTTCTCTTGGCAAATTTGATGCTAAAGCTGATGAACATATTTTTCTTGGTTAGTCTTTGCAAAGTAAAGCTTATAGAATCTTTAATAAAAGAACATTATGTGTAGAGAAATCTGTCCATGTCATATATGATAAGTCTAACCCCTTCAAGGAGGAAAAATAATGTGATATTGATGCAGGACCAATGGAAGAATTTCTGCAACTAAATGATCTAAATGAAAAGAAAAAGGATGAACCAAATGATGAAGTGGAACAGTCAACACCACTACAAAAGCACAAGGATTGGAGAACAACCAAAGACCTTTCCCTTGACAATATAATAGGGGAAGTATCCAAGGGAGTTTCTACTAGATCCGCTTTAAGAAATCTTTGTTGTAATATGGCTTTTGTATCATAAATTGAACCAAAGAACATTGATCAAGATTTTCTTGATTAACATTGGTTGATGGCCATGCATGATGAATTGAATCAATTTAAGAGAAATGTGGTTTGGGAATTAGTCTCTAGACCCTCTACTCTTAAACCTATTAACACCAAGTGGGTTTTTCGAAACAAGCTTGATGAAAGTGGAATCATAGTTAGGAACAAGGCTGGATTGGTTGCTAAAGGATACAACCAAGAGGAAGGCATAGACTATGATGAAACCTATGCTCCAGTTTCTAGGTTAGAGGCCATTAGCTTGTTACTAGCATATGCATGTTTAATGCACTTTAAATTATTTCAAATGGATGTTAAAAGTGCAATTTTGAATGGTTATATGGAGGAAGAGATATATGTTGATCAACCCCCTGGATTTATTAATTGCATACATCCTAACCATGTTTTCAAATTAAGAAAAGCTTTGTATGGTTTGAAACAAGCACCAAGGTCTTGGTATGAGAGATTAAGCAACTTCTTGCTTAGCCAATCTTTCGTAAGAGGACATGTTGACAAAACCTTGTTCCTAGAAGCATGACAATGATATCTTGTTGGTTCAAATCTATGTGGATGATATTATATTTGGTTCAACTAATCAATCTATGTGTATAGAATTTTCTGTCTCAATGCATAGTGAATTTGAGATGTCAATGATGGAGGAGCTCACATTCTTTCTAGGACTACAAGTCAAGCAAATGAAGCATGGAACTTTCCTTAGTCAAGCCAAGTATTTCCTGGAGATGATCAACAAATTTGAAATGGAGAAGAGCAAGGATGCTGCAACTCCTATGGCTACATCCACTTATCTTGATTAAGATGACAAAGGAAAAAGTGTTGATGAGTCTAAATACAGAGGAATGATTGGATCTTTGTTAGACCTGATATTATGTTAAATTTTTGCTTATGTGCTAGATACCAAGCAAATCCCAAAGAGTCTCACCTAATTGCAGTCAAGAAGATCCTCAAATATCTCAAGTCTACACCAAGAGTTGAACTTTGGTATCCTAAAGGTGCATCACTCAACATAGTTGGATATTCTGATTTTGATTTTGCAAGGTTGAAATTGGATAGGAAGAGCACTAGTGGAACATGCCACTTGTTAGACAGCTCACCAATCTCTTGGAACTATAAGAAGCAATCCTGTGTTGCCTTATTAACTGCTGAAGCTGACTATATATCTGTTGGAAGCTATTGTGCACAAAGCCTTTGGTTGAAGCAACAACTCCAAGATTTTGTAACTGCCACAAGGAGGGTCCCCTTGTACATACCATATGACCATGTTCCATTTACCTGAACCACAGGCTTACAATATTGAAACCCATCGATACACGATTTGAAACTCCAAAATAGACGATGGAACATCACGAAACCCACTACTGCTTGACCTCCCTGTGGAGGCATTGGCAATGTTTCCTTCTCCATGACCATATCAGGAAGAAATTGTTGTAGTTTGCAACAATCTCGGTAAATCATGGTATGATCTTTCCCATTTGGCATAGATGTTTTCAATAGCCTTTTGCTTTGCCTATCATGCTTTGCGGTACATAGTGGTGTATCCTTCAGTGCTTTTGATGTGCGTTATCAAGGTTGGCACTGGTCGTTTTCAATCAAGCTGTGGATGCTTTTACTGATAAGCAAATACAACAGTTTTGCATGATCTTGTGAGATTAATTGATTTGAAAATGTATAGGGTTCACAATTTATTATTTTCCACTGCTTTCGATAGCTATATTTTATGGTTAGCTCCTTTGCTCACATGATAGAGGGTTTGTGTTTACAAGGTTGGAAGACAATAATAGAGCAAGGAAGTGTTGTGTGGATGTGTTAAACGAAGGTGAATATGAGTTCTATATATAGGGGTTAGGGTTAAGGATTTATAACCTAGGGTTAGGGTTTAGAGCATTGGATTCCCTAACGGGAATAAATGAGGGTATTAAGCATTGGATTGCCTGACGTGAATAAATGAGGATCTGAAGCATTGGATTCCCTGATGTGAATAATGAGGATGAAGTTATGAACATGTGAGTGAGAGAAAAAGAAGAAAAGAAGAAAAATCAAAGAAAATAAGTTGTCTTCTCTTAAGTGTATGGTCTGAGGCCAGGGTTTAGAGTTGACGAGCTAGGGTAAGGGTTAGGATTAGAGTTTGGAGCATTGGATTCCCTGAAGTGAATAAATGAGGATCTAAAGCATTGGATTCCCTAGCGTGAATAAATGAGGATGAACTTGTGAACTCGAGAGTGAGAGAAAAAGAGAACGAGTACGTTGACAACTGACAAGAAATAGGGAACCTTCCAGATGTGGAACTGGTGGACACAAACAACATGAATTGCTTGCCCTTGTTAATTATGTCCTATTATGTTGATTGTTAGTTTTCCCTGGTTGTTTGAATGAACACTGAGCATATTAATTGACTGAGCAATGCATTTTTCTAATACGAATTAACTGAACATTCATTTCTTTGAGATGATTTGACCCCACATTTTTCCTCATATAATTTGACCTCTCACATTGCTTGTTTCGAGATGATGTGACTGGAAATGCTTTCTATGAGACAATTTGACTAAAAACTATTTTTTGGAATAGCGCAAACCAAACATAATTAATGAAGACTCAGTCAAAATTATTTATATTAGCGATGCAATCTCAGTCATTGGTATGAGCTATAACGACTATGTTTCTTATTACAACAACTACGTATTATGTTCATTTTTAATTAATTATTTCGTATGTAACTGATTACGCTTATTAATTTACAGAAAAATTTTCTTCATAATTGTGTTTAATTAAAAATTAATTATACGAAGTCGAATATTTCTAACACGTTTTGCGAAATTGCTAGTTACAAAATTTCATACAT
>PYAF01005930.1:69759-87769 GCA_007407185.1 Glycine tomentella
AAATAGAAAATAACACGGACTTATGCCCCCGCCAGGCTTAAATAGAAAGTTTGATGGACACACTCAACAACACATGTCTACAAACATTTCTTCCAACATCACAATACTTAAACCATCTTTGTCTTCTTTGAATCCTTCTTACCAAACACATGATAAGCAAACTTTGTTTCATAAAAGCTTGAAAGACAACTATACTTAACTTCTTAATTTTCATACCAACATAATAGACAAGTTCCCAACCAATTTCTAGCATCAAATTAAATATATAAACTCAAGGAATCATAGAATACTTTTAATCCAACATATACTTGTAACTAAATATTCTATTAAGCACTATACTTCTGAACACTTATTTCTATATATTTGTAGATCATTTTAGCTTTCATTAATTAGGTTAGATTCAAGTTATCTATTCAACAATTGTTTATAACACTAAAATCAAGTTACTTAATCAATTAACCATTCATATAGCAATCTTTGGTTCTTTGAGACATTTCATCAAGCACTTAACATGCAAAGCTTAATTTCTTATGAAACCAAGTAAGAATCCTCATGTAATTAATATTCAAACTAGGCCTATCATAAACTTCCCCATAACTTGCTTTCTCCTTTAAAATTGGATAGCCTTTCTCCTAGGATTCCTTGGTCTTCACGTGGACTTCCAAGGTATAAGCCTTTGTTTTGCTTTTTTTGGTGAAATATAAAGTGGAAGGGTTTTTGAGTGGAGTTTGCACGTGCAAACTCCCTTAAGGGCAGCCCCATTTTCAGTTCATCTCACCCTTTATATAGTGATTTTGCTACAAAAATCTTCCTTAAGTCATAATAGCTTGCTTTCCATTTGGTTCTTTCTTATTAGCTACTAAATTCTCACCCTCCAAGTGTCCATATGCTTGAGAATTCCACACAATTCTCCTTAGCTCTCAATTGGCACGTGGACTGGTAAGCTTTTAGGAAAGGTTTCACTAATTTTCCTTGCTTCTACGTGGAGTAGCCAAATTTTAGAGATTTTTATGTTTTTTTCTTCATTCTTGCAAAACCCGTTTCTGTAAAATAATCATTCCGGGTTCGTTAACGTTGGATCTTCTTGAAATTTTAAAGGTATACTCTTATCTCATATATCTAACTTCTGACCGTTGGGATCTTTGAAATAATGTGTATAAATGTCCACGGGTCCAAAGGAGTCAAGAGGAGGTTTACTTTAAAAATCTTCTTAATTCATTATTACCTTACTTTACAAATGGACCAATGGCATGTATCCTAGCTTCTTAAACATCAATGTATCCATTCTTGAAGTTTCTTAAAGCTTTCTCCATTAATCTTTCATCATACGGTCAAGACTTAATTTAGAAATCCAAATCAATTCAATTTTTTCCTTATTACCTATAATAACTAAATTTTACTTTCTTATTGGTTCATTTTGCCTTGAATTATTAGAATTACTAAGCTAACTCATTTAGGAATCCTATCCCTCTCATAATTAAGAGAAAACTCCCTAGATTGTATTTATTATTTTCCTGAGGTTTTCGGATGCCTGAGGTAATTTATATTAAGCTCTTTTCAAAATATCTACCCAAATTCCAAGAAATTATATTTTATGGTTCTTTTCCATCAACCATGTTGACAATTTGTTGTCTAAAAGTATTTTATCCTATATTCAGGTTCCTACAAATTTCTAGAGTCATCTTGGTCATTTTTGTCCTAAGGGTATTTTGGTCATTTGTCACCCTTGGAACATGATGGTAATTATCCAAATTGTTCAAGGGTATTCTTTTCTTTTCCCCAAAATTATCTTACTAAAATATTTAAGGATATGTTGGTCATTTCCAAAATTGTCCAGGGCAAAATTGTCATTTTAACCCTAGGGACATAAGCGTCATTTCTGAAATTGTTTAGGGGCATTTTGTCATTTTTTCCTAAATTCTTGTACTGCCTCTCATTAACATTTTATTCTAGTAAATGACTGTAATTTCCAAAATTTTCGGGTGTTATAGAAAACCTTTACCAAGTCAGGGTAGTAGGTTCCCTTCATCTCAACAAATACCCTAAGACCTTGGGCTTCTAGATAGGCAGGAAATATAAATCCTTCCCTAATGAACCAGTCAAGGCTGAGATATTTGGGTGAAC
The DNA here is from genome assembly GCA_007407185.1 of Glycine tomentella. Taxonomy (NCBI): domain Eukaryota; kingdom Viridiplantae; phylum Streptophyta; class Magnoliopsida; order Fabales; family Fabaceae; genus Glycine; species Glycine tomentella. The sequence continues at coordinate 71,884 of PYAF01005930.1, forward strand.
TAATGGGCTTGGTTGCATGAAATTGCAGGTAGTTCATTTTGTCAGATTCTCTGTTGAACCAGATGTCCAACCTATTTAGGGGTGGTTGAGGTTGTGGGTTAGAAGAGGACTCCCCTACCTTTCTCTTACCAGTTCTAATATGTTTTGGTGTAGACATTTTGAGAGAAAGAAAGGACACAAATGAGGGTTTCAGACACAAAAAAAGGCTAAGAAAGAGAGAGAACAAGAGAAGATAGAGATATTGGTACAAAGACAAAATGTTAATGCAAAGCTTGTATTTATAGGCAAAAAATCAGTCACCAACGTTCGAATTATTCAAATATATACCTGTTAGAGTCAGTTAACCCAAATCAATGATGATTAAATATGAAATTGATTGGATTGGGCAGTTATCAAACCAGAAAAAAGTTGTCAGAATTCAAATAACAGCTTAAATAATCGATTAAAAATGGGTTGTAATCGATTATTTCACATATTTGGAAAACAAAGTTAACACACAGTAATCGATTATTCTGTAAGGTAATCGATTATTTTGCAAGCATTCAGAGGTTGAAGATGATTTGTAATCAATTATATGCCTTTGTAATCGATTATATCAGTAAAAATTGAATCCAAGCACATATCAGAGATCATGTAATCGATTATTCCAGAAAGCTTTAACAACTTGAAATAGAAGGAAATTGAAAGAGTAATCGATTACCATTTTCATGTAATCGATTATTCCAGAAAGCTTTACAAATTGAAAATAGCTTGTTGTTCTTTGTAATCGATTATCTTGCTTCGTTATCGATTATTCCAGAAAGAACAATATGTGGAAAAGAGAAAAATAATCGATTACCACTTAGCTGTAATCGATTACAATAGTTCAAAAATCATGAATAATGTGACTTTTAATGGAAATAATTGATTATCCCGACAGGTAATCGATTACTACAGAGAAAACATCAAATATCAGAGCTTTTTTCGAATTTGTTACAGCTTTTTGTAAAGTTTTAGCAATGGATTAAATTCAAGTATGAAGAGGCATGATCAAACAAGCTAGTTTAGGTTAGATTCATCAAGTATACCTAGCATGTTTCTTAAATCATAAAATCTGTCCCTAGCCAAAGGTTTTGTGAATATGTCAGCCAATTGATTGTTTGTATCAATGAAATCAATCTTAATGTTACCTTTCTGCACATGGTCTCTTATGAATTGATGCCTAATTTCAACGTCCTTGGTCCTTGAGTGCATGACAGGATTCTTTGAAATACTTATTGCACTTGTGTTGTCACAAAGTAGTGGTATCTCCTTAAGATCAACTCCAAAATCTTGCAATTGTTGTTTAAGCCATAGGCTTTGTGCACAGCAACTCCCAGCTGAGATATATTCAGCTTCAGCAATTGACAAAGCCACACAAGCTTGTTTCTAACAATGCCATGATATGAGTGAGATTCTAAGAAGATTACAAGTTCCACTTTTTCCTATCAAGTTTACATCCTGCAAAATCAGAATCAGAATATCCAATAATATTTATTGGTGCACCCTTAGGATACCATAGCCCAACTTTGGGTGTTGCCTTGAGGTATTTGATGATCCTTTTGACTGCTGTAAGGTGAAACTCTTTTGGATTTGCTTGATATCTTGCACACAAGCAAACACTTAGCATAATATCTGGTCTACTAGCTGTCAAATATAGTAAGGAGCCAACATTCCTCTATATTTGGATTCATCCACCTTCTTCCCTTTTTCATCTGAATCAAGGTATGTTGAAGTTGCCATAGGAATTGTAGCATCTTTGCTTTTCTCCATCTCAAACTTCTTGATGACTTCAAAGCAATACTTTGATTGATTGAGGAAAGTTCCATTCTTCATTTGCTTAACTTGAAGTCCTAGAAAGAATGTTAACTCTCCCATCATAGATATCTCAAACTCTTTTTGTATAGCTGCAAAAAATTCTTTACAAAGCATTTGATTAGTTGAACCAAAGATAATGTCATCAACATATATTTGAACCAATAGGATATTATCCTTATGCCTCTTGATGAACAAGGTTTTATCAACATTTCCCCTTGCAAAAGATTGATCAAGTAGGAACTTACTCAATCTTTCATACCATGATCTTAGAGCTTGTTTCAGACCATAGAGGGCCTTTTTCAGTTTAAAAACATGATTAGGATGTTTAAAATTAGAAAAACCTGGATGTTGTTCAACATATATGTCCTCCTCTATGTACCCATTCGAAAAGGCACTTTTGACATCCATTTGATAAAGTTTGAAATCCATTAAGCATACATATGCAAGTAATAGCCTAATTGCTTCCAATCTTGCAACTAGAGCAAAAGTTTCCTCATAGTCAATGCCTTCCTCTTGGTTGTAACCTTTAGCAACCAATCTAGCCTTGTTTCTTACTATGATTCCACTTTCATCAAGTTTGTTCCTAAAAACCCACTTGGTACCAATAGGCTTAATTGATGAAGGTCTAGGAACAAGTTCCCAAACTTCATTTCTTTTGAATTGATTCAGTTCATCATGCACGGCATGCATCTAATGTTTATCTTGCAAGGCATGGTTAATATCTTTAGGTTCAATTTGAGATATAAAAGCCATGTCACAACATAAACTTCTAAGAGAAGATCTAGTAGAGACTCCCTTTGACACTTCACCAATAATATTGTCTAGTGAGAGGTCTCTTGTAATTCTCCATTCTTTTGGCCTTTGGTAGGAAGTTGATGGAATTGCTTCGGCACTAGGTTCACTTTTCTCATTGATAGATAGTTTCTCAAGCTGGACATTTTGCTCCAATTGACTTGCATCTTTATCACAATCTTTTTCCTCTTTTGAGGGGTTAGATTCATCACAAATTACATGAACAGATTCTTCCATGCACACGGTTCTTTTGTTGAAAACTCTATATGCTTTACTTTGCAATGAATATCCAAGAAATATCGCTTCATCAGCCTTTGCATCAAACTTTCCTAGTGATTCTTTCCCATTATTTAAAACAAAACACTTGCAGCCAAACATTCTTAAATGAGAAATATTGGGCTTCCTTCCTTTGTATAACTCATAAGGTGTTTTCTTCAAGATGGGTCTTATGAGTAATCTATTTAAAGTGTAACAAACAGTGCTTACTGCATCAGCCCAAAAATACTTTGGTAGATTTGTCTCATTTAGAAGTGTTCTTGCACCTTCTTCAAGTGATCTATTTTTCCTCTCCACAACACCATTTTGTTGGGGTGTTCTTGGAGCTGAAAAGTTGTGGTTAATTCCATTTTCTTCACAGAATTTTTCAAAATGTTCATTTTGGAATTCTCCACCATGGTCACTTCTAATTGAGATAATTTTATACCATTTCTCATTTTGAACTAGTTTGGCTAACTTTCTAAAAGCATGGAAAGCATCACTCTTGGATTTCAAAAACAAAGTCCAAGTAAATCTAGAGTAATCATCAACAATAACAAGTCCATAGTAATTACCACCTAAACTTATGATTCAAGAAGGACCAAACAAATCAATGTGCAGTAATTCAAGTAGTCTAGAGGTAGAAACAATATTTTTACTTTGAAAAGAGATTTTGGTTTGTTTTCCCTTTTGACATGCATCACAAAGTTTGTCCTTTTCAAATTTGAGTTTTGGTAAGCCAATTACTAAGTCCTTTTTAATAAGGTTATTCATATGGTGCATGTTAATGTGACTAGCTCTCCTATGCCACAACCAAGTTTCATCTAACTTACTCATTAAACATGTAGTCTAATGGAAGAATGCATGGTCTATGGGAAGCAAATAAATGTTACCTTTTCTTTTGCCAATGTGGATTACTTCTCCATTTTTACCATCACATATCATGCAGCAATCTTGATTAAAAGAGATTTTAAAACCTTTGTCACATAGTTGGCTTATGCTTAGTAGATTATGCTTCAAGCCTTCAACATAGAGTACATTGTTGATTTTTGTGTTCAAGCTGTCACCAATATTTCCTTCACCTATTATCTTTCCTTTATTATTGTCTCCATAAGTAACATAGCCCCCATCTTTAAGTGTAAGATTTGTGAGCAAGGACTTGTCACCCATCATATGTCTTAAGCAACCACTATCAAGATACCATATGGAAGAGCATGCTCTAAGACATACCTACAAAAAGAACAAATCACTTCATAGGAGAAGGTACCCAATTGAGGTTGGGTTCAAAGGGGTTAGTTGCTTGCCTTTTCTTTTCTACCCAAATACCCTCACCATTTGGTACATAGAATCTTCTTGCAAAACATTGGTAAGATGTGTGTCCTCTTTCCATACAATAGTGACAAATAACAGCTTTATATGAATTTCTAAAGAACCTATTTTGATTGAATCTTGGTTACTTCTTCTTCTTCTTCTGTTTTGGAAGCACAAATGTCTTTTGAACATTTTTAAAAATCTTTTTGTTCCCCAATCCAGAAGTGTCACCAAACTGTTTTTGAGCACTCAACATATCATCTAAATCACATTTTCCTTTGTTGAGTTTTTCCAAGATATCAATCCACTCATTGTTCTTTGAAACAATCTGCATATATTTCTTTTCTTGATTAAATCTATACTCATCAAAAACTTTTTGCGGCATTTCATATTTGACAATAGTTGTAGAGGAAGAGGCACAAATACAACCACTTGATTTATAGCTTGAAGTAAGTTTTTCATTTTCTTCCTTCAAGTTACAAACTTCAGTTTGTAATTCCATTATTTTTGCAAGATGGTTTTCAATATTTTTCTTAAGATTATTGTTGGATTTAGCAAGCTTTTTAGCCCTCTTTATGCATCTCTTGAAAAGCAAAAATAGCTTGATCAAGTTCAAAGGTTACCTCATCTTCTTCATCTAAGAGATCATCACTTCCTTCATTAATAATTGAAGTAAGGCACATGTTGGCTTCCTCTAATTCAGTGGAGGATTCTGAAGTTGTAGACTCATTGTCCTCCCAAGCAATACTTGGCTTTGCTTCTCTTTTGCCTTTGCTATCACTTTGTTGTTTCTTCAAGTAGATTGAACATTTTAACTTTATGTGGCTAGGTTTCCCACATTCAAAGCATGTGAAGTTATTGTCAACCTTCTTGATGTTGCTACTGTTGTTGTTGGTATTTCTCTTCTTATTTCTTGAGAATTTTCTGCCCTTATTCTCCTTTAGAAACTTGCTGAACGTTTTCACAAGTAAGTTCAAGCTTTCTTCATCTTCCTCATCACTTGAGTTTTCTTCTTTTTCCACCTTGGGTGCAGCAGCCTTTAGTGCAATTCCTTTGCCTTTTCTTTCTGCATCTTCACCAAAGGTTAGTTGAGACAATTCTAATTCATACTCAAGTAACTTACCGAAGAGAGCAGCCATGGTCATTTGTGAAAGATCTTTGGATTCTTTGATGGTTGTCACTTTTGGTTGCCATGCTCTAGTGAGACACTTCAAGATTTTGATGTTCAATTCCTCAATATCAAAAGTCTTTCCAAGTCCCAAAAGATGGTTCACTATGTGTGTGAATCTTGTTTGGAGTTGAGAAGTGCTTTCATTTTGATTCATCTTGAACATCTCATATTCATGAATCAAAGAGTACTTTCTTGATCTCCTCACTTTCTCAGTTCCTTCATGAGTGATCTCTAGCATCTCCCACATCTCCTTTGCACTGGTACATCAAACTGTTCTAAAGAATTCATTAGAAGAAAGAGCAGAAGTTATCATATTCTTGGCCTTAAAATCATATTGAGCAATCCTCTTTTCTTCATCATTCATCTCATCCCACTCTTTGGGAATCATGGCATTATCAAACATTTTGATGGGTGTCCTAGGACCTTTTTCTATTGCATTCCAAGCACCTGGGTAATTAGATTGAATAAACCTATTTTTCCAAAAACTGAAATTCTCCCCTTCAAACAAAGGAGGTCTGTTTAAAGAAGCACCTTCCTTAAAGGTTATTTTTGATGTATTCAGTTTTGAAAAAAAAAGTGATCTGGAGTAACTTTCAAGAACCAGCTCTTGATGCCAATTGTAGAATATAGGAACACTTCACACTTAACCAAGAAGGGGGTGAATTGGTTAGGCTTGGTAAATTAAAAATTTCTTTAACAAAATCAGAGTTTCCCCTAGGATTTTTATCACTTTTAAAACCAAGAAACCTTATTCAATCAAATACTCAGCTCAAGGTGTCCAATAGCTCAAAATGTTAATTGATAATCAAAATCAAACAATCAAGCAAATGATGTAAATGATGATCCAATGAATAAAAATTGATAATGAAAATTACAAAAAGATTAAGGAGAGAAACAACCTGATGATCCAATGAATAATAATGCAAATGATGTATTAACACAGGTTGACTTAACAAATTTACTCAGCTTCCCTTAACCTTGAATGAAATCTTGCTCAAGAATGACTCACAATCTCATGATCAATGTAGAACCAGAGCAAACGTGTAAAAATCCTTTGAAAACACTTAGAAAGGCTTTTAGAACTGTTTTGGCTCAATGGGTATCAGTATGCAACTTCTCGAAATCAACCAAAGTGATTCCCTACTTATAACAGAAAAACGTAACAGCTTTAATCGATTAATACGCGCCAAATAATCCATTATTTTGCTTATGTAATCGATTAATCCAAGAATGTAATCGATTAAAATGTTCATAAGTTTTTCTGGAAATTTTACAACAGAACAAATATTCGATTATTCAAGCATGTAATCGATTAATACAGAAGATGCATTATTTTCAAAATACACTATGGAATCGATTAGTAACCTTGGTAATCGATTAAACCAGGAAAGCATATCAGTCTTAGAAACAGAGTAATCGATTACTAGAATTGGTAATCGATTAAAGCAAAGCCATAGCCTTTCCAATTTACATTGTGTAATCGATTACTAACCTTGGTAATCGATTATCTAGTACAAAACTTAGAGTTTTAAACACATCATGTAATCGGTTACCATCTACGGTAATCGATTAAAACAGGGAGAGGTTATTTTCAGATAAGCCTATGTAATCGATTACAGTATGTTGGTAATCGATTATCCCAACAACTCTTTAATATTCATATACAAGCATGTAATCGATTACTATCCATTAGGTAATCGATTAAAATGTTCAACAAGGCAGTTTTCTAGAAACCAAAGGTATAATAATCGATTAAACTGATATGTAATCGATTACAATGTTCATGAAAGCTTTTCCAAGGTAAGTGAAGAACAAAGTAATGGATTATTGCGATGTTGTAATCGATTAAAACAGCAAGAAAACCATTTTTCCAAAAACCTTATAAACAAGTTTGAAACTTAACCATTTTATGAAAGCCTTGTGATTTTTATTAAACCATTTTAAGTTATATATATGAGTTAGAATGAATGCAATGCTTTAGGATCATCATAATTGCTTTTCTCTTACATTTTATCCTAATTAATCTCCAAGTTATCCTTTGCATGTTTGAAAGCTCAAAACTTTAGACTTGAATCAATCTTGCTTATGCTTTAAGCAACTCCCCCTGAATTCAACAATCTTCAAAATCAGCGTCCAAAAACTCGTCCAAAGCTCTATGTATGGAAAAATCATCTAATGAAGAATTTGAGGATGACTCTAATGAAGATGATGAGCTTGCTTACATCTCAAGAAAGATCTGAAATATGTGGAAGAACAAAACTAAATCCAAATGGAAGAACTCCTCCAAGAAGGTGTTCAAGGAGTGGAAAGACAAAGAAAAGTGCTCCACAATATGCTATGAGTACAAGAAGTCTGAACACTTCAAATATGAATGTCTAGATTTATAGAAATCCAAGGACAAGAAGAAGTACTTAAGTCCAAGGAAAAGAAAGGTCTCATGAGCACCTAGGAGGACCTGGACGACACCACATTTGATGAAGGAGAACAGGAAGCTAACATGTGTCTGATGGCGTATGCAACCTCTAAAGAATTTGAATCATACCAAGAGGATGAGGTAGATTTTGATGACCCTGAGTCTCTTAAACAAGCTTATCATGAAATACTTTCATATTCATTCATTCTTTCAAATGCTTCCAAAAACTTATGAAAAGATTTTAAAAAACTATCCGAAGATCATAAGGAACTTGAAAACTCCTTTCAACATAAAGTAGATTGTTCTCCGGAAGAGTCCACTCATATATGTCATGTTAGTGAAACTCTTAAGATAAAAGAGACTTAGTTTTGTCTTGAGAATGAGACAATTACAACAGAAAAATCTACTCTATTGAAAAAATTTCAGGAGTTGGAAAACAAACTGAAAGCTTTACAAAAAGATTTGAAAAAGCTCAATGAATTTCATGACCATCAAAATGAAGAATTATCTATGGAGAGAATGTGCACAAGCACACAAAGATTATAAGGACTTAGAAAGGAGTAAACATAATCGTTGGATGAAATATGAAAACCATAAAACTCTATGAAGTTTTTAATGAAAAGCTTTTGAATGAAGCTTTAGAAGGTCAACCACAGGAGGTTGTAAAATGTCATCAAGAATTTGACTCTTTAAAGTCCATATTGGTAAAATTTGTTGGAGGAACATAAGATCTTGACAAGTTGTTAATGTACAGTAGATGTCCTATAGACAAATCTGGCAAGAGGTATGATGGAGAAATATATAGTCATGATGAGGAAACCATTGTCTGCTACTTTTGTGACAAGGTTGGACACATGTCATTGAAATCCAGCTACTAACCTAGAAAATGAGTGTCCAATGCATTTTTCACTAACAAGAAAGGACCCATAAAGATTTAGGTACCTAAGAACAAAATAATTCATGTTGCATATGTCCTTGACAACAACAAAGACACACCCATGATGGTACCTGGACAATGGTTGTTCATAATACATGATAAGAGAAAAATGTATGCTTCAATGCTTGACTCCTTACCATGGTGGAATCGTAAATTTTGGAGGCAATAAAAAAGGGCTAATAATAGGAGTGGGTAAGATAGGTATACATCTCTATCCCTCTATTGATAATGTTTTATTTGTTGATGGGTTAAAACACAATTTGCTAAGCATAAGTCAATTATATGTTTCCTTAACAAAGATGAGTCTCTAGACTTTTCTACTAAGAGGAAAAGAAACCTCTACAAGGCCGGACTTTGAGAACTATCATATCAAAATATATCTTGCTTATTGTTTGTCAAAGAAAATCATTGGGTTTGACATAAAAAAACTTGGTCATGCTAACTTGAGGTTAATCTCAAAGTTGCAAAAACACAACCTTGTAAGAGGTCTACCAAGTATGCCATATAAAGATGATTTTCTTTATGAGACATATAAAAGGAGAAATAAGTTTAAATTTTATTTTCCAATAAAAACATGGTTTCCACTTCTAGACCATTAGAGCTACTATGTATTGATCTATTTGGTCCAACTAAGACAACCTTAGTAAGTGAAAAAAAAAGTATGGACTCATTGTAGTGGACAACTACTCTAGATGGACATGGGTTATGTTCCTAAGCCATAAGGATGAGTCCTTCAATATTTTCTTCAAATTCTATGAAAGAATTAAAAAATAAAAGGGCGTATGCATTACTTCGATTAGAAGTGACCATGGAGGAGAATTTGAAAATGAAAGTTTTCAACTATTCTGTGAAGAAAATGACATTCTTCATAACTTTTCAATCCCTAAAACACCATAACAAAATGGTGTAGTTGAGATGAAGAACAAGTCATTGCAAGAGATGGTAAGAACCATGCTCAATGACAACTATACTCCATAGTACTTTTGGGTCGAAGTAATGAATATTGCCTGGTATTTACAAAACAACATTTATATAAGACCAATATTGAAAAAGACTCCCTATGAATTGTGGAAGGGACAAAAGCCCAACATGTCATACTTCCACCCCTTTGGATGTAAATGTCTCATTTTGAACAGAAAAGACAACTTGAGAAAGTTTGATTTTGAGAGTGATAGTGGAACAGTGATTATGATATTCTGAGACTTCTAAGGCATACAAAAACTCTAGAACCTTGGTAGTTAAGGAGACTATCCATGTGAAGTTTAATGACACTGAGCCTGATAAAGATTTATCAGAGCTATATGAGTCCTTTGCAGAATTAAGACTCGAAGAGGACATAAGTAGCAAATAATCAATTGACACCAACACTAAAGTTGGAGTCGTCCATTCAACCATTGGATTGTCCTCAAGAAGAAGTAAGGGAACCCACTGGACGAAACATAAGAGAGAATCATCCAGAAACCAAATCATAAGTAACCCAACAAAATGAGTCCAAACAAGTTCATCAGTTATATTACAAGGCCACAATGCATTAATCTCAAAAGTTGAGCCAAAACACATAGTCAAGGAAATGCAAGATGAAAACTAGGTGAAGACAATGCAAGAGAAGCTCAATCAGTTCCAAAAGAACAATGTATGAAAGCTGGTAGAGTTACCCAAGAATAAAAAGGTTGTTGGAGATAAATGGGTATTTCAGCACAAATTGGACGAGAATGGTAAGGTTGTGAGAAACAAAACAAGGTTAGTTGCAAAAGATTATACTCATAACAGGAAGGTATAGATTATAAAGAAACCTATGCTCGTGTGGCTTGTCTAGAGAAATACGTATTTTACTTTCATTTGTTTCTCATAGTAATATGAAATTGTATCAAATGCACGTAAAAAACACATTCCTCGATGGACTCTTCCAAGAGGAAGAGTTGAAATAGTGTGTTCGAAAAATGTAATGAATTTTTGCAAAGGACAAACAGATTTGCAAACACAAATTATGACTGTGTTGGCTAGTGATAGAAAAATAGTTTTAATAAAATAAGAGATTATCATCCAATCAAAGCTAAAGTAGAGTTTTGACAAAGGTTTTTCAAATAAACACTTGGTGACCAAGTGTGTCAAAGTAAACTTAAGAGAATACTAATCAAATAACTTAAGAGAGAAATAGAAACACTTAGTTTATATTGGTTCACTCAAACATAGTTCCATCTAGTTCTCCTTTACAATCTTGTAAAGGGTTCCACTAATCAAAGCTTATTACAAACAAGTATTTTATACTGTCACTCCTAGCTATAATAGTATTCTCTAGGCCACTATTGGAACACCCTTAGATTCCCCATGAATCTAAGAACACCCAAATATTTTTTGACACTAAGTCACTTCTAGCTTTCACAAACAATTTTTTTATGAATACAACAATTCAATAACACTCAAATAGTGGATAAACACTTAAGCTCAAATACAAATAAAATTTTTTAGGCAAATGATGAACTATTTAAGTGCAAAGTATGTTGTCTAATGATTTTGACAAAGTTTCTCTTCAGAGTTCTTTTGCTTGTTTTCTCTTAATATGCTTCTTTGTTGAAAGAGCCTATGTGTCCTTTTACAGACTTTAGTGAAGGATCCGTTACAGGATTAGTGCTGAGTCTTGAAATACTTTTGTCTCACATCTATTAGTGCAACATGGCATGCTCTAGTTAGAGAGAGAAGAATAATAGTATAGATAATTGCATGTGCTCCTCTTCCGTGATGATAGTGACCCTTGAGGAATATTCTTGATAATTCCTTTTATTCTCTTCTATTTTCTCATTTCCTTAAATTCAAATAAAGAGAGGAAAAAATGAAACATTCATGCACTTACATTTGTAGCTAAAATTGACTTTTCATACTCGTTACGTCACTTAGGAATGATATAAAATCAATTGTATAAGTGATTAAGTCCATTGGATGCGGATAAAAGCAAATCAGTATTTGAACATTGGTTTTCACAATAAATGCACATATGTGTATTCACAACTCATTGGATGTTGAATATAACTTTTTAATAAAATTGTTTTCCACTTATGGTTGGATGCATACTTACTAGAGTTTTTGGATATGAATTAAAACCAAGTGTTATTGTTATGTAGTAGGTCATGTTCACTTAACAATAGCTCATTAGTCCATCAATAATTTATACCTTTGTAATCATCAAAATCAAAGGCAAGGTGAATTGTCTAGTGGTCAATGGATCATCTAGTCCTAACAATCTCCTCCTTTTTTATGATGACAAATCATATAAATTTTGATCAACATAATCATGATAAGATAGAATAAGTAATCCATGATTATGAGTTATGTATAAGATCATATTAAAGCAAATATATATGTAAGGTTTGTAAAAACTCCCTTTGAGTTCAACAACCTTTATGCATGTTAGAAAGAATGATTATGAGGTATAAACATGCAAAGACATATAACAACAAAAAACAAAAACACACAATAGATCACCAAAAACCACTTGCATTATTCAAAAGAAATTATTTACAATGAATCAAATTTCCTTAACCTTGTCCCCCTTGTGTCATTAACAAAAATATGTAGGATTCAAAGAAAGAAATGACGGTTGGACATCATTATCACTCTTGAACTGGTAAAGGTGCAAGTGGTTGATCTAGTGGTAGTGGCGGTGTTGGTTCAGTAGGGGCAAGTGGAACATTTGTTGGTTGTGGTTGTTTGGACGAATAGAGGTGGATGGACAATACCTACAACAATAACTCCTAACATGGTCATCTAAGCCTGTTGCAAGTTATGTAACAACACAACACCAATATTGATGAACTGAGCATTGATAGTGTTTTGCATAGAAAGCTTGAACTACTCATTCTTTTGTCTTTGTCTTTCAGCAAAAGTGTCCATTACTTGACCAATCATCTTTTTAACTTTATCTTTAGTCAAGGAACTTGGAGAAACATGGTTGATAAGGATAACACCTGAGTTGCCAGAGTAGACTACTGCTGCATCAGGCAAACCCTTTTCCATTCAATGTAGCTTCATATGAGGTCTCATAGTCTTTTTGGATGCGAGATCATGTTTACTTGTTTGCTCACCCTCATCAGCTTTGTCTGTATTGGATGATGTTGGTTCTTCTTCCATATCCTCAATGTTAGTGACATCGATGAGGACCTCATTAACAATGGCATCGTCCACAACCTTTGTTAATGTCATAGCAAGTTCAGCTTGTACTTTGATTTTTTTTCCTCTCTTTTTCAACTCTTTCAACAACTTTTCTTGCATCAAGTTTTGCTTCAAAATCATTCATTTCTGGCTTTCAAGCATCATGGAGTTAAATCAGATGATTTGTGAAGTCCCTTTCATCCATCTTCGTTATATCATAAATAGTGTCACTGAAGATGATGGGAAGGTTCTTCAAACTGTCAATGAAGCCATTGTCTTCAGCATCCTTGGTGAAACACAAGCAGGCATCATCGAAGTCATACATCTTGACTGGATTCAACACTTTGAATACAGTCCTGGTGGTCAACGTTGTCGCTTCCATCATAGTCGGACGATGAAGCTTTAAATGTGTCATTCCAAATGATCTGATTCCAGAAGATTTTAGTGTCAAAGACATTTGGATCCTTTACTGACCTTTTGCCACTGAACAAGGAACTCCAATTCATTGGGTGGTTCACTATTTCCACCTTCATGCTTATGCTTAGTATTTATCCATGATGATAGATCTTGAAGCCTTTCGTATTTCCTTCATCATTTAAGGGTAGAAGGAGGAAAACTTTATCCAGCATTATTTTGATATCAGTGGCCCTACTGATATGTAGTCCAAGTGGATACTCGATGGCTTGGTTGTGTGCGTACATCTATCTCACTTATCATGAATTATTAAGAAGAGATGAGATTTAGATTAACTAGATTAATTGGTAAGAGCTTAGATGGGGGCATCCAGATACTGATCTTTTTTTCCAATTGATCTTTGGAGGTTGGACTTCCAAGGAGGGTTCTAGGTTTCTTCTATCAAATACATCAAGAGGATTACAATCTAGGGTATTCTTCTCCTGTTTCTTCTTCAATTTCCTCCTTGCCCCCACTTGTGTTTCATCTTTTGATGGACACACACATTGTTGTGCACCAGGGACCAACACATATGGTTGCATCATGACCAAATTGGGGTATACTAGTTGTGTCCATGTAGGAGTCTCAAGAGAGACTAAAGCATCCATAAGTAGAGCCCTGTAGGCCTTTGATGAAATATGTTAATAATCATACCTTGTCCATTCTGGTGTAGATGAAGAAGTGAATTCTCTGTGGAAGGCTCTTTGAACACCTCTTCAATGACTTCACACTTCCTATATATGTATTATGGATTTGCTGAAGTTAATGCCAAGGGAAATCTTTGTTCATCTACCATGAATGCCTTCATCTTCTTGAACTTCTCCAAATTGATGGGTGATGGAGGTGGACTCTGCTGAGATGGAGAGGATGGTCAAAGGCATTGGGGAGTGCCTGATGCATCGAATGATGTTGCTTCACTACTTGAAGATGAGGGGGGAAAAGGTGGAGTTCATTCCTTTCCAACTATGTTGGGGTTGTCCTCAGTTGACCTAGTCTTTAATCTCTTAGATACATTAGAAGGAATGACTTGTACCTTGACGCCAGGTGCTACTTTGGTTACTCTGGCCTTCTTGGGAGTAATAGATGCTTTCTTTTGAATTTTAGCTTTCCTTTTCATACATATTAGAGGAGTATTATCATCATCTTTGATTTCACTCAAGTCCATCAGCCTCTGGAGCAGTAGTCACTGGATGGGCATTTTTAATGACTAAGTGAGGGGCAGTGGGCGCACTTGCTTGCTATGTTTCCACTATTTTCTACTTTCTCTTGCAATAAGATCTTCTTCCTCATTTGCTCTTTATGTTTTGCTTTCTAGTCTTCTTCCTTTTCTCTTCCTTTTGAATGATCTTTTGAACTTTGTTGGCAAAGCCTCTTGCAAGTTTCTTTGGTCTTCTTCTATTTATTGCTTCCTCGTCCACCTGAGGAGCTTATCTTTGGGCTAGTTCCAGCTTCAGTTTCATGGCCTTCATATTTGCCTTACTAAACGACTATTATTTTGCAATGGCACAACCTTTGGCAATAATGTTGTGCTGAATCCTCGTCCATCTTGTTAAACATGTGATAGACTCCATGATGCCACAAAAATCTATTTATCAATGCAGCATAATAGTTGTCTTTTGATCCTTCCATATTCCTCAAGTTTCAAGGAATGTTGATGGAGATGTTGTGTATAACGACTTTGTTTTATTCACATATGATTCCTTTTTATTTACGTATTAAATCTAATTCGTATTTATTTGACGCGAAATTTTTGTTTTTTTTTTTTTGAAATCTGTATACGGAAATTTAGTATTTAAAACTTAACTTTCTTAAATTATTACGTACATAAATTTATCAACAACATGATCCCTACATATGTTAATACAACAATACAAATATATTTTAATATAACAGTCCGTGTACAGTCATCCAATATAGCATACAGACCACCACCAAAATAGTACAGTATAAATTATATAATTCCAAAAGCAACAATATCCAACTAGGTCAACATACATCAAGCCAAGCTTCTCCATATCTCAGCTTTTCACTGTTCCTCTGCTCGCCTAAATAAATTGGGGTCATCACAGGTGTCAACCACAGACACAACTCGGGTAAGTACGTGATAAACATGATTAAATAATTAATAGAAAAGGCATAACAGATTTAAAGAAAACAGCAGATACGTAGTAATATCAACAATATTTATAAACAGATACATGAGAAATGATGCATGATTTCTTTATTAAATGATGCATGACTGAGATCTCAGAGGTCTAGTCAAAGGTACCGAAATTTAGAATAGTTTCACCCACTCCAGTGAAACAGTCCCACCCACTCCAGTGAGACCTCCCTCCACTCCAAGGGGATAAAAAGGGTACCATAAAATAGTTCCACCCACTCCAGTGGAATCTCCCTCCACTCCAAGGGTCATATGCGAATGAAGCATGATTTGATCAGTCTTTACCATCAATTTATTTCTCAAAGTCTCATATCTTGGCACTATAAAATTTTTAAGCAATATCAAGGATAAAAGTGCCCACACTCCTCTTTAAAGAAATAGTCTTCACAATATATAATATAAATCCTTAAT
>PYAF01005930.1:95846-132958 GCA_007407185.1 Glycine tomentella
TTATCCTATAATTGAGAGAAAATTCTATAAATTGTTTCAATTGTTTTTCTGTGTTTTTCAGATACTTCGGTTAGCCTGTATTCAATTCTTTTCCAAAATTTCTATTAAAATTCCTAGAAATGCTAATTCATGGTTTCTTATCAACTACTTTGTTTATAATTTGTTTTCTAACATTATATGGGCTCTTCCTTAAGTCCCTACAGTATTCTCAAAGTTATCGGATCATTTTGAGGGTAAAGGGTATTTTAGTCATTTTGCAAAATAGCTAGGGGCGTTTTCGTCATTTTTCCTAATAATTTACGGAGAAAAATGTAACAAAGATTTCTTAAAAAAAATAAGGGTGTTACAGTTTCTTTCAAGCTTTCTAGAATAGTGTTCTCTAGGGATAAAGATCTAACTAGGGTTCTCAGAATCTTTATGTTTTTTTTTCTAATAGTGTTTTAGAATTCATTTTCTTTATCTAAGGTTGATAAAGATAATCACTTGTAACTGCTTGTAAAAGAATACTTTTGATTCAAGACACTGGATGTAGCCTCCATGTTAGTGAGGTGAACTAGTATAAATTGTTGTGTCTTGTTTTCTATTCTGAATATCTTTCATTACTTTTATTTGGGTGATGAATATATAATCAACAAGAAGTAGTTCAGACATTACATGTATTCCAAGGATCTTGATTGAAAGAAAACTTCTGATTTTGATTAATGGTGATTAAGTGATACAATCTAAGTTTTAATTCTGCAAGTTATTTTAAAGAAAGTTTTAAAAGACTGTTTTAACCAATTCACCCCCTTCTTGGTTATTTGTAGTGTGTTCATTGTATTTTTTAGTTTTTAGTTTCCAAATATGATTTTTAAAACAAAACTTGCTTTGCAAATACTAAGCTGAAATGATTTTTTAGTTACTTTCAAAATAGTTTTGGGTCAATTTTAAAAACAATAAAAATCAATTTATTGTTTTATGTTTCATGTTTTTTATGCTAATCTTCCCACTTTTAATTGTTCTCATTTGTTCCTCCCTCTTTTTGTTGTTTGTGTTCTTCCTTCCCCATATTTGAAGAATGTCTCAATCCCTGCACCGTTTCTCCTCCATCGTTGCACCTTTTCTCCTCCATTATTGTCTCTCCAGGCTTGTGACTTCAACTCTTCCATCTCCTTTATTTTTATGCTTTGGTTGGTTTTTTTATTCTCTTTTCTTCTTTCTCCCTTCAAGGTTTCCATTCTTTTGCCCTTCACCATAATTGTTTCTCGGGTTTGTGATTTCTTTGTCTTCATCTCATTCTCTATTTTATTTTTTATTTTTCCTCTTAAACCTATTTGTTTGAAGTGTTAGAGTGTGGCTTCCAATAAATTTGTCTTTCTTGTACCTAAGTTAGCGTTACAAAAAATCTTAAATTAGAAATCTTGTGGTAGTGTATATTATATCGTATTAGATATGTTTCCCATTGCTTGTTGTTGTACATAGAATCCACTAGTGTTTTTTTTTAATGTGTTTGTGTTCCTACAAGCAATTTATGAACAATTGTAAGATGTCTTAAAATATGTGACTATAAGTTGATATAATGAGATAGTTTTTAGGGATTAGAGAGTACGTGAGATATTAGAGGGTATGAGACCTAGAGTTTTTCTGTGGTTATTACTTTTTGTTTCTATGTAGGTTACATGGTTTCTATTGCTTCTTTATCTCAAATGTTAGGTTCCCTATATTCCCTCTATTGTCATTGTGGGGAACATATTTTTCTTATGTATCTATTTTGATATTATTTTATTTTGGTACTTGATATTTATTTTGATACGATTGGTGGCATCGATAACTTTTGTTTAGTTGATAATTTCTCAACCATTTATGTTATTATATTAATTATAGTTGTGATTCAAATTAGCAGTTATTGATAAGTTTTAATTTATATTTGGTTCAATGGAAAATAATGAAGAAGTTGGAGATGGAGTTGTTGAGATTACAGAGGTCAATGAGACTAACAAGTTCCTCAAGAGTTATTCCATTATGCACATTATTTCTCACGTAATGTTATTGACAGATGTTTTAGAGTGCTAAAAGCATATTTTTCTATTATCAAGTCCATGTTACCATGTGCATTGGGAAGGCAAAAATATATTCCACTAGCATGACATGTTGTTCATAATTTCATTCGGATGGATATGCAAGGTGATATTTTATTTACACAATACAATGAGGAAAACGTTGACTTCGAAGTTCAGGAATCAAATAAAAATAATTTTGTTAAGGAACATATGTCATTACAAGTCACTTAAGTAGATATTCATCGAATGGGTGCATTCTGAGATCCATTATGTAACACCCTGAAATTTCGATAACTGAAAATATATGATCGAAATGTTGTGCGAATTATCCTTGTGCAGCTACTAGATGTGAATGTTAGGTGAAGTTTGTTTGCTTTATGTTTATATTATTTGTGTGAAATATTGACTAGAGATAATTAGAGATATTACAAAAAATGTTTGAAGGGAAATGACCATATTACCCTTTTCCTTGATGTGAGAATTACCATAATACCGTAAAGTAGAAATTACAAAAATGCCCTTGAAGTAAAATTACAATAATGCCCTTAAATATTTGGTTAGATATTTTGAAGTAGAAATTACAAAAGTGCCCTTTAAGTTAAAATTATCAAAATATGCCCTTAGATATTTTGGTTAGATATTTTGAAGTAGAAATTACAAAAGTGCCCTTTAAGTTAAAATTATCAAAATACCCTTAGATATTTTGTGAAAACTTGGAGAAATTACAGAAATGTCCTTGGGATGACAAATTACAAAAATATCCTTAGGAACAGACAAACATCACAAGAAAACTAGAAGTACCTACTGGCCAAAAATTTATGATTGGGTAAGCCATAAGATAAGTTGCCAAATTTTGCTACTCAATATAATAAATGCAAGAAAATAAACCTTAGAGAAAAATGAAAGAAGATCGCATGAGTATTTAAAACTATCATGAGCTATAGTTTCAGACCATGTGATGATATGATGAGAAAAATTATCACATGAGAAACACATGTGATGGTAGTGTGATACAAGAAGGATATGAAAATTAATAGGTAATGACGCCTCAATAGCTATCATATTTATTGAAAAACACATGAAGTACAAGTGGTATAAACACTCAAGTTAGGTGCAGTCACTTGTATGTGTACGTGATATTTTAAGTAAAATCAATAGGAATGGAGGAGTAGCCGTGTGTGTGTTTAAGGGGTGCAGCCAATGCATAAAACAAACAAAATTAAGCAATTCCAAGAAGCATTCAACGTGGAACTCAACATTTATGAAGATGAATCTTTGCTTTATGTCAAGTAAGCATGCATTTAATGCATAGGATTAAAATATTTTTATGTCATGATTACTTGGTTACACTAGCACCAAACCAAGGACTAATTGGATTACATCCTAAGTCATTTACATCCTAATTGATTCTTCTACTATAAATACCCCTTTTGAGATGAAAAATCTGCACAAGCAAGGCTTCACTCTAAACCTCACATTCACTTTCTCTTCATTTTCTCTCTTTGCTTTCATTTTCTCTTCTCTTCTTCTCACTGAAACCATAGCCTTCACTAAGTTTACATGTCATTTCTTCATTCAAAATCTTCTATTAGAAGATGGCAACTTTGCACCTCAGGCTCTTGAATCATTCCAGCCAAATATTGAGGTGAGTATTGGTGTTGAAATTCGTATGGTTTTAAGCTAAATTTTGGACTGTATTTAGAATTTCATATCTCCCCCTGTACATAATCAAATGAGGTGTTTGACCACTCATTTTTAAAGCTTAGGATGTAATCTATTTTGTTCTAAAATATGGTACCAAACTAAGTAGTGAATCGTGCCCAGAAACTATTTGAACCTAAGTTGTCCGAAACTGTCTTCACCCAAATAGCTTCTGTCACCCATTTTTAAAAATTTATTTCTCCCTCATTTCTTACTCAAATTAGGTGTATGATGTATGGAATTAAATATATAGATGTAAAATATAACATATAAAAATTTCAGATAAATCTAGATTGTGTACTACTTGCAGTCGCGAGAACACTAAGAGATGTCAGTGTGGAAATTGGAACTCACTGGCAGCTTTGAAGTCTAGTTTTAAAAAAATGCTATTGCTAGAGTTTTAGAAATCCAAATAAGGCATGTGATACCTTGTTAGAAAGCTTAGGAATTCTAGTTTAACATACAAAAAGATGGGAATTTAATAACTTGTATATTAGCACAAATTATAGGAAGAATCGAATCATATATAGTGAAAAATCTATACTAAATTATTTTCAATTTCGTATATATAAGCGTTTGGACCAAGGCACAACTTAAGAGAGCTCAAAACAACACTACAAGGGGGCTATCAGAGGGATAGAGATAGGTAAGGGGAGTGTATTCATTCGTTATAGTTTTGACACCATAGTTGGGGGCTAGGGAGTCCAACTATGAGGATATATGTTTGTCCCTATTGTGTGCTGGTTTTCAACAAATACTATGTTTTAAACTAATGGGATGTAATATATTTATTATTGATGTATATTTGTTCCTGTTGTGTGCTCGTTTTCAAGAAAAATTGTGTTTTTAACTAATGGGATGCGATGAATATTTTATTGATGGATAAAATTGTGACTAATGTTGTTGTTGTAATGATTGGATTTTTGGGAAAAGTCTTAATTACAGAGGAGACTCTGTCAAAAATTTTATAATATGTTTTCGTATTTAATTCTTTATTAAATTTAAAATGGGCATAAGAGTTTGTTTTCTATATTGTAGTTCTTCTCTTTAATTTAGAATTTTTCTAAAATATCAGTCTTGTGATATGATGATTGTGATTGCTTGTGATGTCATTAAGATGTTATTGATGTGGTTGATGATGTTGAAATGAGATAATGCTTATGTGATTGGTGATGTTTGAATGAAGCAATGTTATTTTGGGTGATAATGTTGAAATGAGATGTTATTGATGTTTTATAATGATGATAATGTTGAAATGAGATGTTAATGATGTTTTATGATGATGATAATGTTGAGATTGAATGATGTGGAAGTTGATAATTACATTGATGAGAGATAATGTTGATGTGAACAATATCATTATGTGATGTGGATATACATGGATTCCATCGGGGGTGCATGATTGGTCATCCTTGCGAGGAAGGATTTGTTCCTGGCCATAGTCATGCATTGATAGTGCCCATGGTTGTATGTTGTGTATGTACATGTGGGATGTAATGACCGGTTGGTTATCCTTGCGGGGAAGGATTTGTTCCTAGCCACAGTCAGTGCACCAATGAGCCCACATTGGTGTGTTATGTATGTACATGGGGGGTGTATGTTCATGTCATGGTCATACATTGATGATGCCCATGTTTCATACTTCATGTGCATGGATGGAAATAGAATGAAGGCACGTGCGTACTTGTGAGTTTCAGTGGGCTGAAAACGTAGGTACTAAGGGGTCATCAGGTTTGGAATTCCTTTGTGACTACTTGGCTTATCACCGGGGGGAATGGCCAGTGCACAACATAATGACCCTGATAGGCAGTGAATCATTTTCCTAAGAGAGGCTATTTCAATGAGATGGTACCACATTGCATTCTGAGAGTTGAATCAGGTGCATGCATCATTCTGAACATGATTGTTTTGATTTGTGAAATGAATGAATGACTGGTTTGTTGAGTGTGTATTGAATTGATGAATTATTGTGAATGTTTGTGGTGGTTATTGTTGTTTCCTTTCTAATTATTCTTATCCGATGCTTGCTGGTTTTGTTCAATAAAATCACCCTTGCAATTTTTGTAGCATGTGGTTAGTACATGTGATGATCACGAACCTCTGTTCGTTGGAGCAGATGATCAACCATAGGTGATATTGGAGAGAGATTTCTTTTGGTCGGAGGCACCAAGCCAACGTGACAACGTTGGAATTTATTTTGGGAGGGAGTTGTGTTTTGTTATCAACTCTTTCTTAGTTGATTCCTTGTTTCTCTTTGATTGGACATGTAATCACAAGTTTATATATGTGTAAAAATTGAATTATGTTCTGACTTATGAATGATATGTATATGTTTAATATATTTATGTGTATATATATATGTATTTATTTGCATGTGTGCATTTTTAATGAATGTATTATTGCAAAAACAAATTACCCTAATTTTCCTAATTAAATTAATGGAATTTTCATTAAAATTTGAAAGTACACGCTTATGGTGGTGATATCATAGCAATGAGGCGAGTCGTTACACATTGGCTCAAAGATTATGAAAGACAAGAAATAGGGACTAGAAAGAAAATGTAGATCACTTGTGGACTTATTATTGTTGTTGTTGTTGATATTATTATTATTATTATTATTATTATTATTATTATTGCTTATGTGTAATTTTTACTAAATAGAAACTAAAAATAATTATTTGTGAAAGAAGTATTATTGTTGTCAACAACTAGTTGGAAAAAGATTATAAAATTGACAACAATTTTTTAAAACTGGAAGCCACTAAAATCTGAAATTGAATACTAAAAATTGAAACTGATTTTGAGTTTTAAAATGTTCAAAGCTTAAAACTAAAAACTACCCCAAATAGGCTTGAAAGCTTTATGTTTTTAGTTTTATAATTTTGAACTAGTGGGTTTATTACTTTTAGTAGTTTCATTCTAAGAATTTTTAAGGACAGATGTGGGCCAATATATTTTATTGACTATTGAAGTATTTATTTAATTTTGAATTGCTTGAGTTACGCATGTGATGTGTATTTACATTTGAGAGAGAAAATTGTTCAATTGACTATGTTATTCTACCGTCAAAATTGTACTGTATTATTGAAATATTTTATTTAATAATTAGTTAAGAAGTAAAGAGTGTCATATTCAACCCAATTAAGAAGGGAGATAAGATCGTGTTTCATAAACATGAAACAATTTTGGCTACTCCATATGATTTTTAAGGCGACTATATATGTGACTAGCTAATTGGAGGAGAATTGATACTTCCATACAAAATTCAATTCCAACCAATCTAAGCATTGCTGAAAGAAGAAACACCATAGTTCGACATCAACAATAAATGTCTTATAGATGCATTTGGCATGAATGTTGTAGCACCCTAACCTTTAATAATAATACAATATTATGTATCTTGCTTTGAAAATATTTGTTATATTTTGAATTGGTATCTTTAGAGAATGATTTAAATATTATCATGTTTTATCTTAATATATCTTGAAAGAAAAGAGGATGATAAATGTTAATAATGGAAAAAACTTAGATAGTTAAGTAAATGAGGAAAGATGAAAATATAATGAACACTTATACAAATAACCAAGAGCCCGGTGAATTGGTTTTACCTCAAGAGTTTTTAAAATTTCCTTTCAAAATATGTAACAGCGGAAGACTTTCAAAAGGATCGTATCTTCAAAAACCAATTAGGAAAATTATTTCTTTTACCAATCAAACCACTCTTGTACTGTGACCAATGTTGTAAGATGAACAAAGCTTGTACCTCAAGAATATAATGAAATATTCTTCTTCCACAAGATTTATACTGATTCACCTCTCAACCCCGAAGGCTACATTCAGTTTTTCTTCCAACCAACACTTGGTCAGAGTTCCACTATAACAAATATTAGTTCTTTACAAGCTTACAATGATCTCTCTTACCCACCCAAGGTAAAATTCAAAATCTACTTCCTATAGACTTTTCAAAAGACCAAGAACCAGAGATCCCCTCTCTGTTCTTCCCTCTAGAAATCCTTTCTAGAAAAAGCTTTAAAGAATACAAATGTTATATGGACAAACAACTCAAATACAAAACAATTATCAAACAAAAATCAAGCTTAAAGTTCAAGAAAGATATCACCTTATAATCCTCAGCTAATTCAATGAAATGAATGATTCAAACAAACTGAGAATGTATGCAATTGATGATCAATACTCTTTCTTGATGATTTCTTTAATCAATAGCTTGAGCACTTCTTTCAATCAATGTGAATTATGACACACATCACATGTAACTCTCCATGACACTTTGAATCTTTGATTTTCTCTCTAAACTTAGCCTTTGAGAACTGTAGAAAGTGTTTTTCTCAAGGTTTTTACAAGTCTATTCTTTTTCCCTTGTTATTCAAACATAGACCAGACTGTTCTATTTAAAAAAAACAGATTTAACTAACTGTAATCGATTATTTCGTTAATGTAATCGATTATTTTAACTATGATAATCGATTATTTTAACCAGATAATCGATTAAAGTATTCATCAGGAATCTGGAAATTTGTCACGAACAAAATAATCGATTAAATCAACTTGTAATCGATTATTCCAGATTAACTTAGTTTTCTAATACACTAGTGTAATCGATTAAGCTCCTTTTTAATCGATTAATACAAACCAGGCTAAAAACACATTAATGCATATTTAATCGATTACGAACATCTGGTAATCGATTAAACCAGGAAAAAAAATGTTTTGTACAATTATGCAGAAGCTTATGTAATCGATTATTCCGTGACATAATCGATTATCACAGAAAGTTTCTAAATCTGTGTTAAGCTTATTTAATCGATTACGAGTTAGTGGTAATCGATTAAAATGTTCATAAGGCATATTCTAGAAAACACACATGTTGTAATCGATTAAATTATCCATATAATCGATTAAAATAGTGAGAAATCTTTTTATAAAGTTCTTAGATGCCTTAATGAATTTCTATTAGTTTTCTTATTACCACATGATTAAACCTGATTAAATGTATGTATGAATGCATGAATTAATCAAACCTAATGAGGATTATAAAGCTTTAACAACTGAACCAAGCTTAAAAAAGAAATTAAAATGTCATCAATTGAGTGGGCATGTGAAACATCAAAACTTGTATTCTTCATTCTTCTTGATTCCATGTCTTCAGCTTCCTCAAAGCTAACAAAAGATACAATTAAATAAGTAAAGATTTGGCAAGCCAAATCTATTAAAACAAATTTCATGAGATTTAATCTTAACCTCATCCAATCTAATGATCTAATTTTAAATCATGTACAACACTTATATAAAGATGAACACTTCATTTTCTTAGAATTTCAAAGTCAGTCTCCTTAATAAATAGAAAATTAGTATAAGATGTGAGATTAAGGAGAATGAAGAAACAAAGAGAATCTTGTTGACCCAATAAATACAGAATGTTAGGTCTGGACGACCACGTTTCTCATCCTCCTAAAATGTTGATGTATAACAATAAGTATAAATTATTGATATTCTAATGAGTTTTTACAAGTGTACAAGATTATTATGTTAAAGGAATTTACAACATTAAATATCATTCAAAACTATAGAGCGTATGCTCTGTTTTATCCTACGTCCAACACGTTATATTCAATGAGCATCCACTTTCATGCAATGTGATACATTGTCATAAAGTAAACTCACAGCTCCAGTCTCAAAGACTGACTATCACAAAAAGGGAAGTGCACATGTACTGTTTTATTCAAATTCTATTTTCCTCTCTTACATTTGAATAAGTAATGTTTGAATTTAAGTAAACTATAGTATAGAAGAGAATATAAGGCTTCTGTGGAATATTCCCTTGAAGGTAACTTTCAAAGCGGACAAAAGGCACATGGAGCTGTCTGTACTATGGATAAAATCCTCGTTATTCAGACCTTGACACGTCACCTTATTCTTCTATGTGAGACAATGGTTCTTTCAAGATAATTACACAGATCCCATAACGGATACTTCCATGAAGTCTATAAAAGGATGTCTCCCTTAATGTAGCAACTGATGAAAAATGAGAAAAAGATAGAACAAGAGCGTAGGAAAAATACTTGAAGCAAACTCTGCTAAAAACACCAGACGATATACATTATTTATCCTTTGTGAAACAAAGTAGGTTTGTATTTGTGCTTAATTGTATATTCACTCTTTGAGTTTTAAGAATACTTGTATTCATTCAAACATTTGTTTGTGAAAGCCAGGAGTGGCTTAGTGTTAAAGAATACTTGAGTTCTTAGATTCAGGGGGAATCTAAGAAGATACTAGAAGTAGTGTTAAGAATACTTGTAAAGCTAGGAGTGACAGGTTATAATTCTTGTTTTGTAATAATTTTTTATTAGTGGAACCCTTTACTAGTGAGTAGAGGAGAACTTGACGTAGATCATGTTGAGTGAACCAGTATAAACCCAAGTGTTTCTACTTCTCTCCATAAATGTTATTGAGTATTCTTATTATATTTTCTAATATCACTTTACACCAAGTGTTTATTAGAAAAACTGCTTTAAGAACCTTTTATTTGCCACTGGATGACCATATTGTTCTTTATTTAATATTTGTTTCATCCTCAATGGAAGACCAATGTTTTACACAATATTATCTATATTATTTTTCATATCATGAAAAGTTTATGTCTTTGATATACATACTACTCAACCCCCCCTTTTAGTGTATTTCTTGCAATTTTAGTTGGTATCAAAGCTTGGCCTTAAGGGTTGAGTATCTGACAATACTAAGGAAAAGATCCTATATATCAAATATATGGAACAAGGATTTGCCACCATCAAACTACCTTTTGTTGGATACAAGGGGAGCTATTTAAGAATGATGAAGAGCTGATCAAGGATGATAAAGAAGCTTTTTGGATTTTAGCTTTTTACATGTCATTCAATTGAAGATATTTGTAATTTGTTAAGATTGTTTAAGAGGTTTAATCTGATATCCTTGCATTGCATAAATCATAATAATCATCATGCATACATGTTTTTAAGAAAAGGTTGATTACATGATGCATGTGGAATGATTCTCTCATGACTTTGTTTTTGTAAAAGCAAATATGTCTGCATTAATCAATTACTTTGTTTCTGTAATCGATTATATAAGCAAAGGATGTATCAGAAAAGTCATATAGAACACTTTAATCGATTACGAGTCAAGTGTAATCGATTACTTAGTTCATTTCATACATTAAGCATGTATGTCTTAATCGATTACAAGCCAAGTGTAATCGATTACATAATTCATTTCATTCATTAAGTATGTCTGTCTTAATCGATTACCATTCTTCTGTAATCGATTACTAAAGCTTATTTTCTAACTAAGTTTGTCTGCTATAATCGATTACGTCTTAGATTAATCGATTAAGTCTTAGACTAAGACATACAAAGACGATTTTGTAAACGACCGTTGTCAAAGACTCAGTTCGAAGATAGTTACAGATCAACCATCTTCGTTCCACCCAACATATTTACAACTTTGCACATGCGTTATAATATAAGACGGTTTTATCGTAACCGTCATCAAATGTGCGTCGTTAAAATGGATTTTTTTAGTAGTGTTTAAAATGTTAGTTCTTCGGTTCTGAAATGAGAACAATTAATTATGTTCATACATTAAAATTTTATTGCAACTTTTTTATTATCAAACCTTAGTGATTAGTGATTCAACTTAAATATTAGCGATTTTCATTAATGTTTGTAAGGATCAGAAGGTCTTTATAGAATAAAATTTATTTCTAAAAAACATGAACAAATTGATGATGATTCCTAAATTGTTGCTTTTGAGGATCACATGGATGCCAAGAACTTCAACTTTCTATTAATTTTTTTTTCAAATTTTTTTATATATCTATATGAATAATGTGCTATACTTTTATCTTGTTAATATATATATATATATATATATATATATATATATATATCATACAATTTCTATATGTAAATTATTATATTCCTTCTTTTAGTTTCTTTTTTTCTATTTTATTATTTGAAATTTATCTAAATTAAACTAAAAGAAAAAGAACTCGACAAAATTATGAAACGATCTTAAGTGTGTATGTGTATATGGTGCCTTTTAGGAATTTTAATGCCATTATTAAGGCTATTGACTACTATTTTTTCTATAGAAAAGTTGACTACTGCTCTTAGAAAGTTGACACAAAAGTTCTCTATCTTGAAACTTTGAAAATTTGTATTTATGGAATAAGTTTTTGTATAAAAAATAAAAAGAGAAATAAAATTATTAATGTAATTGAAAGAAAAATAATAATATTGTGAAAATTCTATAAAAATATTTATTAATAATATAATTTATTTTATATCTTGATTAAAATATGGATCTTCGACACAAATCCAAAAAAATTAAATATAGCATTTATATAAAATTCAAACACAAATTTCATTCCTATATTTGTTTTCTTAAGCAATAAAGGATTTTTTTTTTTTTTGTAAAAAGGGGCTCAAAGCCCAAAAATATAACCCACGAGGAAACAAATTGTAGCTACTTGTAGGATAAAATATAGGATTAAAATTGAGATGTTTAAAATTTATAAAATAATTTTATAATTTAAATTTATTATTTATATTTATGTAATTTTTTCATATTAAATTTTCAAACAATTAAAATCCTCATATAAGAAAAGAAGCACCACCAAATTACTGAAATGATTAATTTGGTTAAAAGCATAAATAATAAAATTTGGATGGTTAAAATATTATGACTCTTTTTCATTTAATCCAACTTTTAATTGTATTACTTTTTGGCTATTATATTTTAAGGTATGGATCAAACTTAATAAAATTATAATTTTACTTTTGAAAAGCATAATAATTTTTTTTGTCTTAGAATACTCCAGCATAATGATGGGCGTCATTTAAATCTTTTTTAGAATCATATCAAATGTAGCCATGACATGTATACACAAAAAAAAAAAAAAAATATTTTTCAAATTATATTCCTACATTTTAAAAAATTATACAATTGGAATGTCATCATTATTTTTTTTTCAAATAGATACTCAAGAAAATTCAAGCACATACAAAAGAAAGAGAAATGATGTTGTTGGTGATACTATTTTTTTTTTTATCTAGATACAGTCTTTGAGAAATATAATTAAGGAAAATAATTTTTTATTTATTAAAAGAAGTAAATTGTCAAATACCAGTTTGGATTTAAATGGTAAAGAATGACACTACCTAATACCATGGACAACATTTTAATGCACGGGATAAATATCAAAAATTTGAAAGGTAAATTTTACCTGTGGTTTTAGTAATTTTGTTTAATCGTTTTTAATAAAATATTTTATTCTTTATATACTATTTTTTTTTAATTCAATGTAATGTAGGAGAAACAACACAACCATTGCTAGAAGATGATGTTATCTTAATTAATCAAGTAGATTTGTATCATTGCCTATTATTATAAAGATGAAAAATATTCCAAATTTGACAATTAAAATGCAACAATTATTTTTAGCTTAATACCAACTTAATGACAACATTAGTTATACAAAATTTGTTATTTTGACAACATTAGTTATACAAAATTTAAATTATTTAAATAAATTTAATGCTAAACAAACAACACAAAGGTCATCAACAATATATTTGAAATAATAAACAACTAATTTTAAATTATTATACATTTTTTCAGGTACTTGAGATATTAGAGATGCCATATAGGAAAGTGAATTTTGGAAAACACAAATGCAATATGCTAAGAGAACACAAAAACAATGAAAAGCAGTTTTAGAATCATCTGTTGCATGCAAGAAAAAACAAAAATAGAAAATCTTCAACCACCTCCTCAAACTATAAAGGATTTATTTCAAAATAAAAATATGAAGAGCAAATTATTTTTGGAAAATATTCGTTCACATTGAATATGATGTTTTTGTTTACTTTTACTAAATTGATCTTTTTTAATATTTTACTTATTATGTGTTTAAACAAATAATTCAATAAAAATATTGAATATTTCTTTTCATTTAAAAAAATCCTATAACTACACAAAAAAACTATTTATCCACGATGCAGGGGTTAAAAACTAGTAATTGATAAAAAAAATTTAAAAAAAAAAGTCTTGAGTTCAATACTTTCCGCTATTAATACTTGACAAAAAAGAAATTCAATTTTGAACTGTTATTGAACGTGCGCCAGCTTTATTAGTTAATGCAAAAATTTCTAACAAATTAGTTAATGCAAAATGGAAAAATCTACCATATAAAAGAAACAAAACTACCTTTTTAGCCCCATACAACATAACTTAAGAATAACATATAATAAAAAAACAAGTATCATCCATAAAAAAGTGTAGAAATAAATTAAAATGTAGGATAATGCTAATTACTTAGAATTAGTTTGCCAAAATGGGAATCCAAACCGAATGTTTAATCCTGGCTCATTTTCTGTGGCTGTGTAACATTATGCCTAATGTATGAGCTAAAGTTGGAAGAAATTCGTGTCTTTGATAATGTATGAGCTAAACAAAGATCCGAGTTCTAAAGATGTAAAACCAATAAAGCTAAAAATATTTAGCATCTCCCAGAACATACTATATGATGAATATCAACCATAAAACAAAATACACAAGAAAAAGCAACTGTCAATCGCAGCTCATAAACTCAAGAACCCTGCAATTTCATGCCCTCTAGCTGCTCATGCACTGTAGCCTGAAGTCAGCAAAAGTAATATTACTAAATTAGCCATGAGGCACATTCCATACGACAACATTACATAATTTTCAACTAGTAGAGGCATATAATATAAGTTGAACCAATTTCATAACAAATATTGATGCAAATTCTCACCATCTAGATTGGCTATGAAAATTCAAACATAGTTTAACACACTTTTTGCTGAAATTAAAAACTTATAAGTGAAACAGTTTTGAAACCATACTGGTTGCGTATGAGAGTTATTCACATTGTTAAACTACTACTTACTTTGGAAAAAAAACAATGCAGTTGCACATAAAACTAACTTTACCAAGCTAGTCTTTCTATCATGGTTCTTGTCTTAAAATTTTCAAGTGATATTAATTTTATTCTTTTTTATAAACAGATATAATGCCTAATTTGGACTTCAAGCAACACCTTAAACAATGCAAAAATGTTGTTTAATCTGTCAAGAGAGAGTATGAGAGTGATAGAGTGAGAGACAGTGGGTGGGTGAGAGAGCAAAACCAAGATGGGTAATATGAGAGTTCCCGTCTCAATCACGTCGGGGAAAGGTACGACCAACACTACATGGTGCATATATCAGCACGACGAAGGGTAGGGAGGCAAAATAATTGGAGGGACACCATAGACGTGTCTTCCTTCTACTTCAACCGCTTCCCTGACGACATGGGGGGAAAGGATTTGTGGTTCGAATTTAAGAAATAGGGTGATGTCAGGGAAATATTCATTGTAAAGAACAGGAACAGAAGTGGTAGAAGATACGCCTTTGTGCGTTTCAAAGGGGTCCAAGATGTTATGAAACTGGAGAGACAGCTGGATAATCTGATTATAGGTGGTCTTAAACTGCATGCGAACATTCCAAGACATGAAAGGGAAGGGAGAATCACAGAGAACAATAACACGGATGAGCAATACAAGAAAGGGGCACAAGGAGATAAGATTGTGGAGAAAGCAAAGGACATAGGCAGGGTGCGGTTAACACAGACAGAAACAGTAGGAACACATTGGAATTATCTCCCTCTACGACAGGCACAAAAGGACTCTACGCGAAAGTGGTCGCGACATCCAGCCATTCGGTGAAGAAGAGATGGTTCCCAAAACATGCAACGGAGCTGACTAAGCCATCTTACTCGTCAATCCAGCTATCCATTCCCATGGGAAACAAGAAGTGGTTCAGCGATGCATGGGTAGGCAGATTAAGGAAGCTGTATATGTTTGATAGACTGGAAGAAGAACTTTTATGGGATGGAGGTGAGGAAATCGCTTCTAAGTACCTCGGTGAGGACATGGTGCTGCTTAGGGTCTCAGCGATTCCAAAGCAGAGGAACTGTGTAGAGAAGAAGACGCTACTGGACTGTCCATGTTCCATACTCAGGAAAAATGGAAACCAACAATGAGGCTTGGATTTAGGCTGGTCTGGGTGCCATGCTGGGGAATCCCGTTACATGCGTGGGATTCGGACAATATCACAAAGACAGTGGCAGGTGTAGGTGAAGTGGTGGAGGTGGACGATGATACACATGATCTACAACGTCCAGATAAGGCACGAGTGCTCATCAAAACACCATGGCACCCTACTATTAACCATAAAATAGTGGCACTCATAAACGAGATCGAATTTACCAATGTTGTCAAGATCGCGAGTATGATCGTATACTCGTGCGATCTTGCGATTTTCAGAGGGGTCGTCGATCTTACTCAGAGGTAGGATCGCTGCCACTGCGGATCGTTGGGGGATTGCGCGTTTGCTCGAGAGGTGGACGGATCGATGATCCGTTTCAATCCCAGTTGAAAAAAAAAAACGAAAATCTGCAGTAGGCTTCTCAGGTCGGGATCGACAATTCCTTTCGATTAGGGCTCGAGGCTGGGTTTCGAAGACTTATTCGAACTCAGAAGCTCTCCTCTACGCCTCTTTTGTTCGTCACTGTTGCTCATCGCCGCTGTTCGTCGCTGTCACTCCTTAGAAGCATATGTTGAAGAATGAGTATGCATGAAGAAGCATAGAAGAAGAAACACTGTATTTTTCATCCCCAAACCAAAGAACGCATATGTTGAAGAGAGAAGGATGAAGAAGCATAGAAGAAGACAAAACGCTATATTAAGAGAAGAAAGCATAAGTTCACAAAGCTGCCTGCGCAGCAACCATCAGCGGAAAATCAAATATATAATTATATATATATGTGTGTGTGTGTGTGTGTGTGTGTGTGTGTGTGTGTGTGTGTGTGTATATATATATAATGGATTAGTGAACATTAGGGTAAAGCATATATGGCCCAGATACACAATGTTACTTTCTGCACCCGTTTTATTGCTTTATGCAGTTTCTATTTTACCTTTCGAAATAGGTTTTTTTCTTATTTTGTTTATTAAAAACTGGACTTGTTTTAATTTAAGTGTTTGTTATTTACACTCTTTTTTATTATTAATACACTTTACTTGTGTTATCAATTTTAATATTTTAATTCTTATTTTGAATTTTTGAGTATGAAATTATGGATGAATTTTTCTTAATCAAATAATGTTAGTTATATACGAATATATAATATAATTTTACATATACACGTAACTCTTACGATCCGAGTTACGATCCTCGAGTTACGATCTTTTACCCCCCTTTCCGATCCTCTTACGATCCTCGAGTTTGACAACATTGGAATTTACAATCAATATTGTCGAAGAGACATGCGATAGTCCCTATAGGTGTAAACGTTACATGGGGAGATTCGATGGGTCATCAGATGAGAGTACGGCGGGCTTGAGCGAATCGTCGAAGGGGTTGCTGTTCCTCGCAGAGTCCCCGGCTATAGCTACAATGGCGAAAGCTGATGGTTGCGAGTGCAGTGGTTCAGGGGAGGGGGGGGGGGAAGCAATTACAAGAAGGTTATGGTACCAGAAAGAACCGGTGGATACTCAACACGTTTCTGACACAACGTGTAGCAATAGGGATGAAGCACAGAATGCTTTCGGCGGAAATCTGTCATCCAACCTCAACAGACATCAAGTCGAAAGCGATAGCATTAATGCATGGAGTACAGGTCAGGAGGTGAGGGAGCAAGGGGGTGCTGCAGAGAGGGTGGTCAACGCTGAAAAGTTACGTGAGACAAAGATGACAGGCAGTGGGTTTATTTATCTGGAAGGGTCATGGGAGGCAGAAAACAGGAAAGTCATGATAGTCAATGTGTGAGGCGGCCTTGAAAATAATTTTTTGGGAAGAAATTAGACAATTGAGGAATGCTAATATGGGGGGCTTATGGTGTATAATAGGTGATTTTAATAATATTAGAAGACCAACAAATAGATTGGTTATTTGTCACAGGATGCAGGATAAGGGTATTGTGAAGGAATTTAATGAATGGATTGCGGACTTAGAAGTTGAGGAGGTGCCTCGGGCTGGGAGAAAATTCACTTGGTACAGACCAAATGGGACAGCTAAAAGCAAACTGGATACAGCTCTTGTATCTGTAGAATGGCTTGCATTATGGCAGGGAAGCACTCAGTTTACAATGGATCGCAATTACTCAGATATTGCCCAATCCTGCTAAGATCCACATTTGCTGATTGGGATCCGAAGCCATTCCGGGTTTTAGATTGCTGGCTTGATGATAATTCTTTCAGGAAAGTAGTTAGAGAGGCTTGGACTGCAAACTTGGGCTTTGGCTTGGGGGGGGTATATGTTAAAAGAAAAGATAAAGAGCCTTAAACATAGGCTAAAAGCATGGAATAAAGCCCAGTTTGGTGACATTCAATAGAAGCTAAGAAGCATAGAATCAGAGCTCAACAAGAATTAGAAGCTGATGACAAACAGCTGAATGATGATGAAATAAAAAGGAGGAAACAACTGCAGGAGGATTTGTGGGCTGTAGCAAAGTCAAATGCATCGCTATTGAGAAAAAAAGCAAGGTCTAGATGGATTAGAGAAGGGGATTGCAATTCCGGGTTCTTCCATTTGACAGTAAGCTGGAAACGTAGGAAAAATATGGTGAGAGGTGTGCTTATAGATGGGAGCTGGTTAGAGGAGCCAAGCAGGGTCAAAAAGATGAAATTAGACTCTTTTTCAAGAGTAGATATGAAGAACCTGAACCGGAAAGGCCTAAACTAGATGGGGTTAACTTTAGGGCCCTTGAACAGCATCATAATAACCTCCTGTTAGCGTGGTTTGATGTCATTGAAGTGAGAGATGCGGTGTGGAGTTGTGGCAGCGAGAAGAGCCCTGGACCGGATGGTTCAAATTTCAAATTTATCAAGGAATTATGGGATGTTATCAAACCTGACCTGCTCTGTTTCATGGATGAATTCTATGTAAATGGAAATTTTCCAAAGGGTGGGAACGCATAAATGAATATAGACCTATTTCACTAATAGGTTGCATATATAAGATCATGGCTAAGGTGTCGGCTACAAGGTTGAAGAAGGTGCTTCCAACCATCATTGATGATCGCCAATCTGCTTTTATAGAAGGTCGACACTTACTACATAGTGTGGTGATTGCAAATGAGGTGGTTGAGGAGGCAAAAAGGAGCAATAAAACCTGTCTGGTCTTCAAAGTGGATTATGAAAAGGCTTACGACTTGGTAAGCTAGGATTTTCTTACGTACATGATGAAGCGGATGGGTTTTTGTTCTAAATGGATTCCATGGACTGAAGGATGTCTAAAATCAGCCTCTATTTATTTTCATTCTGGTAAATGGAAGCCCAACAGTTGAGTTCTATCCTCAAAGAGGACTTAGACAAAGGGACCCCCCTGCCCCTTTCTTGTTCAACATTGTAGCGGAAGGTTTAACCGGTTTGATGAGAGAAGTCCAAGAGAAGAAACTATATGACAGCTTCAAGGTGGGGCGGAATAAAGTAGATATTAGCAATACTTCAGTATGCTGATAATACAATGTTCTTTGGGACAGCATCAATGGAAAATATTAGAGCTATCAAGATGATGTTGAGGAATTTTGAGATGGTATCGGGGTTGAAGATAAACTGTACTAAGTGCAGATTTGGAGTGTTTAGGAAGAACGAACAATGGATAAACATCGCTGTCAGCTACGTAAACTGCAAGGTGTTGTTCGTACCTTTTCCTTATGTGGGTGTCCCAATCGAGGCAAACCCGAGGCGCTGTGAGACTTGGAATCCAATAGTTAAAAAATGTGAGAGGAAATTGCCAAAATGGAAACAGAAATATCTATCTTTCGGGGGAAGGGTGACCTTGATAAAGTCTGTCCTCAATTCGATCCCCATATTTTTCTTTTATTTTTTCAGGATGCATAAGAAAGTTATGAATAGATTAGAGAGGCTTCAAAGGAGGTTCTTGTGGGGTGCAAGCAATGATCAGAAGAAGATCCCTTGGATGAGCTGGGACTCTACCGAAGGTGAAAAGGGGTTTGGGTATTAAGGATTTAGTGAAGTTCAACCATGCTTTACTCGGGAGATGACGTTGTGATAGAGACAGAAGATGGAGACAGGTGTACTCTAGGAGGGTCCCTTGAAGGCTAGCTGTTAGTTGGTTATCTGTTAGATGTCAGTGGTTATCTGTTAGGATAACTAATAGTTAGTTACAACTAACTATTAGTTATCAGATTGGAGTTTCGTATAAATAAGTGTAGAGAGTTTAGGAAAGGCAGGCAGAAAAAGGAATAGGAGGGTGGTGAACCTCGAATTCACTTTGTATCAACTGGAGTATTCTCCAGAATTCAATAAAGTTATGTGTTCTCTATCTTTTTCATTAAGGATTCTCTCTTTCATCTATCTTTCTGGTCCAGTTGCTATCACTGGTATCAGAGCTCCAAATCTTGGGGTTGTGAGGAGGTTGATGGGGTCGAAAACCAGCAACAAAATGGATGCAAGGATGGAGGCAATCGAAAGAGCTGTGGAAGAAAATCAAGAGGTGATGGAATCGAATCGCAAAGCGGTAGAATCGCGTTTGGGTGCCATCGAAGCCATGTTGCAGAGGCTAGCAGTGACATGGGAGAAGCAAGCACCAGCAGCCCACAGCCCCAGGAGCAATTCGTTGGGAAGAAACAAGGGGAATGCAGCGTCTGGTGGAAATCAGCGCATGTTGGAAGCTGATCAGGGTTTGCTGGTGGAATTAAAAGCAATAGAAGAAGAAGGAAGGGCAGAAGAAATCCTTGGTTCAGTAGGGAAGGTATTGGCAGATTGTGAGCAGGTTTTTCAAGAACCCCAAGGGCTGCAGCAACAGGAATTGTTGAGGGAGATAGAGTTTAACGAAGGAGATTGGGTCTTTTTGAAGCTGCAGCCATATAGAATGAAATCTTTGGCAAAGAAACCACATGAGAAGCTGAGCCCACAGTCTTAAGGATCATATAAGGTCCAACCAGAGAAAATCATGCAGAGTAGAATTTTAGCAGATGGCAGACAGGAAATACTCATCAAATGGCAATATTTACCCTACCATGAAGATAGCTGGGAACTTGCTGAGGAGATGCAGACTGTTTTTCCTCAACTGGACGTTGGGGACAAGGTCTATCTTGAAAGGGGGGGTATTGATAGAGATAGAAGATGGACACAGGCGTAATCTAGGAAGGTCCCTTGAAGGTTAACTGTTAGTTGGTTATCTGTTAGGATTATCAAATTGAAGAGAAAGTATAAATAAGTGTAGAGATTTTAGGAAAGGCAGGCAGAAAAATGAATAGGAGGGTGGTGAACCTCGAATTCACTTTGTATCAGCTGGAGTATTCTCAAGAATTCAATGAAGTTTTGTATTCTGTTCTCTGCTAACATTGTAACTGCTGTAATTGTTATCTTTTTCGATAAAGATTCTCTCTTTCATCTATCTTTCTGGTCCAGTTTCTATCACGTCGGAATATGTTTCATCACCCGAATGACCTGTGGGTACAACTATTGGAGTCAAAGTATGGAGGATGGAGGAATTTGGATGAGACAAGGAGGTCAGCCTGAGAATCTCTATATTGGAGAGATCTAAGCCTAGTATGTAATTCGAACAACGAGGGGGGATGGTTTCTTAGAGGATTAA
Organism: Glycine tomentella; assembly: GCA_007407185.1. NCBI lineage: Eukaryota > Viridiplantae > Streptophyta > Magnoliopsida > Fabales > Fabaceae > Glycine > Glycine tomentella. Next base: position 117,276 of record PYAF01005930.1, read on the forward strand.
GCTGGAAGCTGGGTTGCTGATCCAAAGTGCTTTTTTGGGATGATGGATGGAAAGAGGATAGCATGCCATTGAAGAAGAAATACCTAGACTGTCCCAGATTTCACAACAGCAGCAGCATTATATTCAACAAATGGGAATATCAGTACAAGCTGGTTGGGAATGGTAGCTCTGATGGAGAAGGTTATTCATGGATGGCAAAATAGAAATGGTGGTAAAACTTTTGGAGGAAATACAAGGTCTTGTGGTACAAGTGCAGCAACCAGATTCTTGGTTTTGGGAGGGAGTTTCAAGCGGGATATACTCAGCAGAGAGCGCTTACAGGATACTTAATAGGGATGACATAAATCAGAATCAGGATGAAGTGTTCAAGGCATTATGGAAATTAAAATCCCTTGTAAAGCTTCATACTTTGCCTGGACATTGTTGAGGGACAGACTGCCTACAAAGAATAACTTAAGAAGAAGGAACATGGAAATCATTGATGTCACCTGCCCTTTTTGTAGAAGTCATGAGGAGGATGCATCTCATTTATTTTTCAGTTGTGATAGAATTATGCTGTTGTGGTGGGAATCAATGTCATGGGTAAACATCGTCGGGGTTTCTTCTGCAGTCCCAAAAGAACATTTTTGCCGACACTCCTTTTGCCATATTAATGGACTCAGGTTACAGAGGTGGCAGATTTGGTGGGTTGCTCTGATTTGGTGCATTTGGCACCATAGGAATAGGATTGTCTTCCACAATGAAGATTTTAAAGGCCAGAAGTTGATGGAGGATACTATATTTTTTTTGGTCTTGGCTCAAAATCTGGAGTTAGGATTTGACATCCCTTTTCACTACTGGTCTAGTAATATGAGGGAGAGTTTTGGTTTTCAGGAGAGGGTTTAGCCTATACATTTCTCTTAATTTTGGGGTGGGTTATGAACTACCCTAAAGCCAGATCTTTGGTGTCTTACTTCATGCATTAAGCCACCATTGTTTTGCTCTTGTTCTTGCTAGGATGTACACACAGCAGTACTACTTGTACTGTATCCTTTATATAATATAATTATTTTTGATGATCAAAAAAAAAAAAGGCAAAAATGTTGAACCATATGTTTCTCAAAAGTGTAACCAAGAAAAAGAAAATTAGGTCTGATTTCTACACAAAATATATAATCCTAATTATTTTATGGCAATATGGTAAAAAACTTCTAAACCCATACTCTGACTCAAATAATACATACTTATTACTACACAAGCTTCTACCAATTAACCAACATGTATTTTTACAAGAATTGAAAGAAAAAACAACCATACTCACTTTTTCTAACTTTAGATCAGCTTCGTTGAGTGCTCTCAGAAGATGAATAATTCGGTATTGAAGTTTTGCATTTTCTGCAGCAAGCATTTGAGCCTGCAAATAAAAAATTATTAGTAAAGAATCTATGATATTCGACTAATAGAGAAATGTAATGTAATATAAGCCATAAATGAGTACAACCTTCTCTTTTTCTGAAATTAACTCTACATTTGCAACTTCTAACTTTGACTGAAGATCATTAATCACTTTCAAGTTTTCCTCGTTTCCAGTACCTGAGCAAGTCTCATATATATGTAATTTAGGCCCACAATCTCAAGGATAGACTTCAATCTGAAAATACTAATGGTTTTGCTGAGTACCTTAGCATAGCACCTACCTTCTTTACCATTCAAGGCTGCTTCTAGTCTTGATAAGCGCTCCTACAATATAGATATGCTGGTAAGGAGTTGTAACTCGTAAGAAATCCTTTAGTAATTCAGTCACAGTTTTAACGAAACTTAACCCGCCCCTTAAAAAAGAGCACAAGGGAGAGAGAAAGCTTTAAAAAAGTCTATGAAGAAGTAGTCTCAGATTTTTGGGATACACAGGAAACAAGAACATATGGACATAAGCCAAGTGTCATTCTCCGTGTCAGAGATTGTTAAATTCTTCCAATTCCAACAAGGAAATTTCATTTCAAAATCCTTTTTCTTTTCATTACAAAGGAGCCATGTTTCATAAGTCACAACAGTGCCAAACTTTCAAGCAGTTGGTATTGCAGCAAGTCCATAGTCAGAGAATATAGTGGAAGCTCGATTCCATATCTGCACAAGATATAACCAAATGGATGGAAAGCAAAGGAAAAAGAATGTTGGGGGGCAGTCCTTTCTATAATTTTACATATGTTCAGACTCAGTCAAATCCACTCTAACCTCAAGCCATACAGAGTTTAGTTTCACATAATCTAGGTTGAATGATGTTATGGTATACATCTAGGCTTATGGGCTGGCCCATTACAAAGGAAGGCCCAAAGAACACTTCGCAGGGAAAACACACATAAGACAAGGCCCAAGAGGCCAAATCCAAGTTATTGGAAAAAACCCAAGTCCCACATCGGTTAAAGATAAAGTCAAAATAGAGTATATAAGTGAGGGGCAACCCTCACCCCTTGAGCTAGCTTTTGGGGTTGAGTTAGGTTCAAACTCACATTTTAAGAATCTAAGACAAGGCAGGGGAAACTATAAAGGGACCTCTGCCCCATAAATTAGAACAGCTTTGTGCACACTCACTTTCTACGAATAACCAACTCACTTCAAAGACGATTCTAGCGGGAATTCATTCCTAGTTCTCAAATCGCACCAACGTGTCAAAGATCTCACCAATTGCTATTGAGTTAGATCACATCAAATGATATAACAATAGAATTTCTTATTAAAAAAACTCTTTAATACTTGAAATTTCATACTAGCAGGATCCTGTTTGATCAGAATAGAAGGAATGTTGATATATAACATGCGGGAGGAGTCAATTATACTAATTTTTAATTTTTAATAACTTAGGTGTAATCTTTGTAGAATTGTTTCTAGGGATTTTATGCACTTATTAAGGTAAGTAATTACCGTAAAATTTAATTTACATGAAAACACTATAGATCATCAATGTCCTTGAAAAATTATTACTTATCAGTAAAGTTTAAGGGACTTATAAAAGAGCTATCAATGTGTAATATTATTGTAATATGAATCTTCTTATTCATCCATCCAGATTGAAACCCAAAGGGTTCATTATATATAAAGATTACAAACTCAAATACTCTAGAATATTCCACACAATACAACTAAATCATTTACTTTGAAATATTCAACACAATACAACTATCTCAAATACTCTAGAATATTTCACACTCCCCCTCAAGTTGAGAGATATATATTAATCATTCTCAACTTGCAAATTAAATCCTCAAAGGTATGCTTGTGATTACCTTTGGTAAGAATATCCGTTGTCTGCTCTTTAGTAGGTATATATGACAAACATACACTACCATCCTCCAATTTTTCTTTGATAAAATGACGATCAACCTCCACATGTTTAGTTTTGTTATGGTGAACTGGATTTTGAGCAAAACTGACAGCAGTCTTATTATCACAATACAATCTGACAGGTAGGGAATAAGAGATATTCAATTCCTTAAGAAGTCTTAACCAGATTCCTTCACAAATATCACGGGCTAGAGCCCGAAATTCTTTTTTTGCACTGCTAGCAACAACTGTTTGTTTCTTACTTCTCCAAGTCACAAGATTTCCCCAGACATAGATACAATATCCTGAAGTGGATCTTCGGTCCATTGCTGAGCCAACCCAATCTGCATCTGTATAGATTTTAATCATCCTCTTGTGTCCCTTTTGAAAGAACATTCCTCGATCAGGGATGTTTTTTAGGTACTTGAGGATTCTATAAACTGCAATAAGGTGTTTTTCCTTAGGAGAATGCATGAATTGACTAACCATGCTAACCGCAAATGCAATAACAGGCCGAGAGTGAGATAAGTAGATCAACTTCCCCACCAACATCTGGTATTCCTCTCTGTCAACTTCTTTCCCATCTTCAATTCCTAATTTAATATTAGGATCAACTGGAATCTTTGTTGGCTTGCACCCAAACATTCCTGTTTCTTGCAACAGGTCTAGAATATATTTCTTCTGAGTTAAAGAAATTCCTGTCTTACTACAAGCAACCTTCATGCTAAGGAAATATTTGAGAACTCCAAGATCCTTCAGTTCAAACTTATCAACTATACACTGTTTCAAAGAGCTTATCTCCTCACAATCATTTCCTGTGACAATTATGTCATCAACATAAACAATGAGAATAGCAATTTTGCCACCATCAGAATGTTTATAAAATAAAGTGTGATCAGTCAGAGCTTGGAGGAATCCTCTTCCTTTCACAACTTGAGTAAACTTCTCAAACCACTCTCTAGAGGATTGTTTAAGCCCATAGAGAGACTTCTTCAACTTGCATACTGAATCGTCTCCGTTTTCAAAACCAGGTGGTGGATTCATATAAACTTCTTCAAGTAAATCACCATTCAAGAAGGCATTCTTTACATCTAATTGTTGCAAGGACCAATCAAGGTTGGCAACAAATGATAGTAGAACTCGGATAGTGTTAAGTTTGGCAACTGGGACAAATGTCTCTTAATAGTCTATCCCATGAGTCTGAGTGAATCTCTTAGCAACCAATCTCGCCTTATGCTTGTTGATGCTATTATATGCATTAAATTTTATTGTGAACACCCACTTGCAACCTACTATTTTCTTTCCTCTGAGTAATGCTACAGATTCCCAAGTTCCATTTTTTTAGGTGCATCCATTTCTTCAAATACTGCATTCCTCCATTTTGGGTCATCAAATGCTTCTTGGATTTTTTTGGTATTTTTGTACGGTCTAAAATAGTTTTTTTTTTATCGGCCAATGTTAGTTGTTAAATGTTAGTTTTTTGCTAATAGTGTTGAAAGCAAGAAGAGATGAGGATAACTTTTCATACGAGACAAGATGAGAAATTGGGTGAGCAGTACAAGATCTAGTACCTTTTCGAAGAGCAATAGGCACATTTAGGTCGGTTGCATCAGTGCTTTCAAGTATTGGGTTGCTGGAACTAGGACGAGTCAAAATCCTATCAGTCTAGAGGCTCCTAAGGTGTTTTTCGTCTGCTGTAAATGTTACCCCATTTACCAGGAGGATCTCCAGTCTCAGGCACAATAGCTCACCCTATCTCATGCACAATAACTCCCCCTGTCTCCAAAGGCAAAGGTAAAACACCAGACTCATTTGGTTTCCAAGACTTATCTTCATCTACCCCAATAAACTTCCCCTGAAGGGAAGTCAAGGGAAAAAAGGATTGTGTCTCATAAAATGTGACATCCATAGAAACAAAGACCTTACAGAGAGAAGGTGAGTAACATTTGTAACCCTTTTGGTTAGGAGGATATCCTATGAAGACACATCGAATAAACTTAGGATCAAGCTTGGACCTTTGATGGGAAGGAACATGTACAAAAGCCACATAGCCAAACAACTTGGGAAGAAGGAAAAAATGAGCCCGGAAAAAAGGAAAGGTGTCGGTAAGACAAGATAAATGGGAATAAAAATTTAGGACACGAGAAGGCATCCGATTGATGAGATATGATGCATGCAAGATAGCTTCCCCCCATAGATATTTAGGGACATGCATGGTAAACAAAAGAGCTCGAGCAACTTCGAGAAGATGTCTATTTTTTCTTTCAGCCACCCCATTTTGTTGAGGGGTGTTAGGACAAGAACTTTGATGGAGAATACCATGCTGGGTGAGATAGTCTCCAAGAACAGAATTGAAATATTCAGTACCATTGCCAGTTTGAAGAATTTTGATAGAGGCCTGGAACTGAGTTTGAATCATAGCATGAAAGTTTTTAAAGGTGGATGCAACATCACACTTATCTTTCAACATACCCTGGAATGATCATCAATAAAAGTAATAAACGAACAAGCACAGGGAATATTTTTCTCACGGGCTAGGCCCTATATATCACTATGAATCAAGGTAAATGGAGAAGAATCATGATAAACTCTAGGAGGATAAGAAACACAAGAATGTTTTACAAACTGACAAATATCAAAAGAAAAAGAACTGGATTTTTTATTAATAAATAAGTTTGGGAACAACTTCTGAAGATAAAAGAAATTTGGGTGTCCTAACCGACAATGCCACAACAAAACATCCTTACAATCATCAGACAAAGATAATGAGTGGTTCGCAAAAAAATTTGTTTCATTAGGATCCTTTTCAAAATAGTAAAGCCCTTCTTCCTCTCTAGCACTGGCAATCTTCAGCCCCGAGTCTTGTTCCTGAAAAACACAAGCTTGGACAGAGAACTTCGCAACACAATTTAACTCAAATGTAAGTTTGCTAATAGATATGAGGTTACAAGTAAGAGAGGGAATATGAAGGACTGAGTTCAAAGTAATGTGTTCAAAAAGTTTAATGGATCCCTTTCCAGCAATAGTAGAGAAGCTGTCATCGGTTGTTCTTATTCGTAACAGTTGATAGTAAGGGGTATAAGAACATAACAAGGTTGCATTACCTGTCATATATGATCAGAAGCCCCTGAATCAAGAATCCAACGATTACTACGATTAACATGGAATGTCGTACCTTGTTGAGCAACATGACTAGTTGCTTCAGCAAATTGAGGCATCACCTTCTAAAATTATTCATACTTAGCCTTAGAAATGAAAACACCATCAGAATTAGGAGAGACACAAAACTCCTCACTCGTATTATTAGAAGAGTCCATAAGTCACCTCAAACAGGAAAAGGGAAGGCCGATGAGGTGAACGGAAAAAATCGCGCTGCAAACGAACACCGGTAGGCCAGAAAATGGTGTCTGGAGTCAATGGTGGCGTTGTTTTCGCGATTGGAGGTGACTAGATAGTGTTTCTGGGAAATGGTAGAGAGAGATGACTTACGGTTTTTTTTTAAAAAAAAAAAATGGGTTTCAGAGTTGCAGAACGATAATAGGAAAATCTGCTCTTGATACCATATTGTAATATGAATCTTCTTATTCATCCATCCAGATTGAAACCCAAAAGGTTCATTATATATATAGATTACAAACTCAAATACTCTAGAATATTCCACACAATACAACTAACTCAAATACTCTAAAATATTCCACACAATACAAATAACTCAAATACCCTAAAATATTCAACAAATAAGGAGGAGAAGAAAGAGCCACCAGAGAAGAAGAAAGAGACGTCGGAAACTGAGACCACTGTTAGCAAAATCGCGATTTGGATAGTAAAATCGTACGATTTTACGATCTTTGCGGCCAACCGCGATCCGGATCGGAGCTAGGATCGTAGTCGAGTAAGATCGTAGTGAGATCGCGCGTTTGATCGTAGGATCGTAAGATCTCTGATCCGTAACGATCCAGTTTCAGTGCTGAAAATAAAAGCCCTAACCTTAAAAAATTAACGGAATCGATCCATTAGCTGCACGACCCAGCCGACGCCGCGACCTCCCAAGCTTCCCCTGTTGCGCGCGACATAGACGACGCCGTGACCTCCAGACCTTCGCGCGACAAGGACGACTGCGCCACCTCCCGACCCCCCCTGTTGCATGACACAGTTGACGGCACCACCTCCCCCTACTGCGCGACCCAAGTTCCCTTCTCCCTTCTCCCTTCTCCCTTCTCCCTTCTCCGAGTCCCTTCCTTCCACTTCTGTGCTTACTGTTGATTCGGTTTTGGTGGTATGCTGCTGTAATTTTTATTCAACAAAATATCTTAGTTACTTTCTGCATCCACTCTTCTACTAATAGCACATCACAAGCACACGTGTCTTTACTTTTTACTCTTACTGTAGTTATCTTGTCATCATAGGAAAGCTCCAGACTAGGCCTAATATTTGCAATTTATCTTGTTATTTATTTTGAAACTTAAAGGGACCAAACTTGGGTCAAGTTCATTGCTGTCAAGTTATCCAATTAAATAATGATATGTGGAAAGTTTTTTAAAATTTTGTAACATATATACTATTTAGTGAAAGTTATTCAATCTTAGAAATAGCATCAACTTCTTCATGTAATTGTATAACTCGAGGGAAAGAATAGAAAGAGCTTAATTTTTGTTTTAACCAGCCACTAGTGCTCAAGGAATGGCAACTGCAAGTGGACCAGCAGAAGACGTTGGAGGGAGTGGAGCAACTGGACCTCCACGTAAATAGCAAAAAATGCTACTGGAATGAGGACTGATGTAGCTTGGACTCACTGCTTTTCTGTTGATGGGGATGCAAGAAAAGTCAAATGCAAATATTGTGAGAAGGTGTTCACAGGAGGGGTTTACCGTTTTAAGCATCATTTAGCAGGAACTTCCAAAGATGTTGGAGCTTGCAGGGCTGTCCCTGAAGATGTTCAAAAGGAAATGATGATTATTGTATCATCATTGCAAGAAAAGCTGCTGAAAAAATCAGGTGAACTTGAGGGAGTAGGTAGCAGCTTTGTTGAATCAGATAGTGGTAGTGGTAGTGGACATAGTAGTAGTGGTGATATTTTCAAGAGAAAAATGAGGTCTCAAGTAACAATCAACAACATGTTCAAGAAGAACATAAGAGAGGAAGCTAGTCAAGACATTGCTCTTTTTTTTTACAATAATGCGATTCCTTTTAATGTGGCCAATACTGAAGAATACAAGAAGATGTTTGAGTCAGTTGCTAGACATGGTCCAGGATTTAACCCACCATCCTACCATGAAATTAGGGTGAAATACTTGAAGCATCACGTTGAGAAGACCAAACTGTCTTTGGATGATCACAGGGCTTATTGGAAGAAATCTGGATGCACAATAATGACAGATGGGTGGACTGATAGGAGGAGGAGGACCATATTGAACTTTCTGGTGAATAGTCCGCTTGGAACTGTTTTTTTGAAGTCCATTGATGCATCTAACATATGCAAGACAGCCGACAAAATTTTCAACATGATGGATGATGTGGTTGAAGAGGTTGGGGAAGAAAATGTTGTCCAAATTGTGACGGACAATGCTGCAAATTACAAGGCAGCTAGGGATATGTTGATGCGGAAAAGGAACAAATTGTACTGGACACCTTGTGCAGCTCACTGCATTAATTTGATGCTATAGGATTTTGAGAAGATACCACTTCATAAAGAAACAATTGCAAGTGGCAAAAGGATTACAACTTACATCTATAGTAGAACAAGCCTCATTGCTTTATTGCATACCTTTACTAAAGGAGGTGATTTAATTAGACCCGGCTTGACCCGTTTTGCTACTTCCTACTTGACTTTGGGATGCTTGAATGACAATAAAGGTCCATTAACTAGAATGTTCACATCTGAACAATGGACTTCGGGTCAATTATCAAAGACTAAGGATGGTAAGTTTGTGGAAAATTTGATTACTGATAAGGGGTTTTGGAAGAATGTTCTTCATTGCATGAGGGGTGCTTTTCCCCTTATTAAAGTGTTGCGCTTGGTAGATTCAGATGACAAGCCAGCCATGGGGCTTATTTATGAAGAGATGGATCGAGCTAAAGAGAAAATACAAAAAGCCTTCAAAGGGGTTGAGAGCAGGTAATTATATCTTCCACCGTTAGTTTCATTTTATATTTTATAAACTTCGTTTAGAAACTAATTCTTTTTTTTTTCATTTATAGCTACATGCCCATATGGGAAATTATTGATCAAAGATGGGACAACCAATTACATAGGCCCTTGCATGCTGCAGGGTATTATTTGAATCCCATGCTACATTATAGTCCTGGTTTTAAAGTTGATTGGGAAGTGAAGAAAGGATTCATTGATTTCATGGAAAGACTTGTGGGAGACATTGATATAATAGGCAAAATTGATGACCAGTTGGAAGATTTCAAGAAAAAAAAAGGGGACTTTTTGGTCATGCAATAGCTCAACGTGCACTTCAAACAAAAACTCCAGCAGATTGGTGGGATTCCTATGGAGATGGACATCCAGAATTGCAAAAGTTTGCAATTAGAATTTTGAGATTAACATGTAGTTCATCTGGATGCGAGCGCACTGGAGTATGTTTGAAATGGTAAGCATTTCAAATTTGTTAAGCAAAAATGTATTTATTTAATTTAAATAAGAACTTATAACATGATAATTGATTTGTTTTATAATTATTTAGGTCCACACGAAAAAAAGGAATCGTTTAATGCAAAAGACCATGAATGATGTGGTATTTGTGATGGTCAATTCAAGATTGAATAAGAAGAGGGAAGTTAGAAAGCCAAAGATCTACACCATAGAAGATATTTCTTCTGATGATGATTGGATTGTAGAGGAGAATGCTGAAAATGATGATTTCAATGCCATGGAAGAAGACATTCTTCAAGTTAAAGGCAATGTTGGAAATGATGGTGCACATGTAGATGATTTGGATGTTCCTCCTATTGATGAGGATGACATTGTTGGACTTGGAATTGGAGATGGAGTGGGAGATGCCAATGTCATTGTAAATGTTAATGACAATGAAGTTGATGATAATTGTGAAGAGGAGTTGAATGCTCTCCTAAATGACTAGAGTTGGAACTTGGAACAATTTCAATTTATATGAATTAGTGTTATGTTATGACTTATGAATTTTTATTGAGTTGTGTTATGTACTTATAAATTTATATTATGTTATGATACATGACTTATAAATTTATATATGAATCTAGGTTTGTTTATTTATTGAGTTTTATGCATATAGAATATAGATTATGAATTGGAATTTTAGGTATTGACGTAAGTAGGATCTACGATTCAATCTTACGATCCTCGATTTACGATCTTTCATCCCCCCTCCCGATCCTAAGCAAAATCTCGATTTTAACAACCTTGACTGAGACAACTCCAGACAAGGCCGCCAGAGAAGGAAGAGCCGTTGGCCGGAGCAGGAAGAATCGTCGGCGGTTTGCGCGCGCAGGGAAGTGAGGGAACGAAGGTCGCACGAGAAGGATAACGTAATCAGAGAATCGCGGACGCCTCACCTCGATCGCGCACTACGCTACCCTCCTGTCGTGGGCACAACAGCCGCAACAGTAAAACGCACCGCTACTCTACCCATTGTAGTAGCACATGTCCGCTACGCCGGATCGAGGGCGTGGCGCCCGCTATTGATAACATAGTTCAACCCTAATTCTGATTCAAGCTATTGTCCCAGCCCTTCCCTCCTACATCAAGTGCATTCAAATTACTAAAGTACACAAAATAGAAAACTGGTACCAACTACCAAGTACCAACCAACTGAAAATAATTAAAGATAAAGAACTAATTTTTTTTTTTTCTTAAGCTATGGAATCAGAACAGAAAAAAACCAACCCTGCAGCACTAGTGTATGGAGTAGTGAGACATATATAATGAACCCACAAAAGATAAGTTCAACAATCATCGCCAACTGCATGCAGCAAGGAAGTAATTATAAAAAGCTTCAACCCAATAATTTATATTTACTCTGAAATATTAAACACATGCTTGAATGTCTTCTAATGAAATATATTACCAACCAATCTCTTTTTTAATTTTTGGGCACAATTACCAACTCATTTATGTAAATGCATGTTTGCAAGAGCTTTCTTATTTTTGGAGGAAACAATCATCCTTTTGTTTTCAAAGCTCTCTCAAGAAGCTAAAATACGATTGTTTTTCAAAAGGAACTAAACAAAATGCACAATGAAACCTAGCACGAGGGAAAAAACATGATGTTAACTTGATCTTAGACTATACTTGGAGCCAAAGCAAAATATAAGGGGTAGAGGGAGTGCTAACAACACACCCTCTAACACACTCCTCCTAACACACACTTTAATAAAAATAAAAAAAATAAAAAAAAAAAAACAACTATGTACACCATTGTCCAGAGGCTCCTTGCTATGCAAAGGTAAGGGAGAGGAATATTGTACACAGCCTTACCCTTGCATATGCAAAGAGGCTGTTTCCGGATTCAAACCCATGACCAATAAGTCACTAAGACACAACTTTACCGTTGTATTAGGGCTCGCTCTCTAACACACACTTTATTATTGGTTGAAATTCATCGAAAACTACAAAACCATGAGTCATTTAATAAGATGTGGGACCCATAATTTTTTGTAATTTCCAATAAATTTTAACCAATAAGAGAGTTTGTTAAAAAAGTGTGACTGAGTGTGTTGCTACTTGCTAGCATTTCTCATAAGGGGTATAGGGAACCAACAAAAGGATAAATCTCACTTCTTGTTGATTGCTCAAGGAAAATGGATTTTTTTAAAAAACAAAAAACAAAAAAAAGAAATAGCTCTCATTCAATTCATAGGAGGGGCACAATTGTGAGGCTGAGCAAACACAAATTGCACTCCAATTTCAAGCCCCTTCTGTTGTACCAAGAAAATACAACAATTAACATTCTTCATTAGTCACTAAAAAATAGAAATCACTTCGTTCTTGATAGATAAACTAAACCTAAACTAGTCAATTTTTTTTTATGTTTCAAGAGGGAAACGGCGAAGAAACTAAACTAACCACTTTTTTCATGTTTGAGGAAGGAAAACGGAGATTTACTCTATAGAACCCATCTATGATCTCACACCTTTTTTTTTCAAATTTCTATTAAACAATTGAACTCTGCATACCCTACGAATATGTGTTTGGTTGCTTCAATATAAAACGAAAATACGAAGGACACAACCAAGTCATAGATTTTCAATGGCAAATACTTTGAGGAATGACAGGTTTAGTGAGTTTTACCTCTGCTTCTGAGGCTCTCTGATAGAAAGGCTTTAAGGTGAGTTCGAAGTCGATCGGTTTCGCGCTTTCCGCCATTCTTTTCTTTTCTATCCCACTCAGACACACACGCAACCACTGCCTCGAGTTCGAAACCCTTGCTTCCTTTTTCTCTCAACTCAGGCCAAACTATATCCAAATATGAAAATGTTTTGGTTTAATTAATCGTTTATTCTTGTAGTTAACAAAAAAAATATTATTACTACTATTATTAGTGTAAACACAATATTACGCTATATTATTTTTATATTTACAATATTTTTTATTATATATTAAGTATATATTAACTTTAGTTTAATATATTTTTAAATATACGTTGATTTATATTAATTGTCTAATTTCTAAATTTTAGTATTATAAAAAAATACTAAGTTTAATAATTAGTGAAGTAGAGAGTTACCCTAATTATATATGAATTCTATTTTAAAAGGTTTATAATAGAAATTAATGAAAAGGTTTATAATTAATATATAATTTGTATGAATGAAGGAAAAGGAACACATGAAAGATGGAGATGGTATTAAAAGAAAAATGCAAAATAAAATAATCTAGCTTTTGAATTTTCACAAACACTTTAAAAATAAAGAATAAAATATATAAGAGTGGGTAGTCAATGATTGATATAAGAATGATTATTCAATATCTAATATAAGGATGGTTACTCAAATTTGTTCAACATCCTAAAAATTATCTTTTCTAAATCAAATACATATATACACACATACCAAAAAATATGTAAAATAAGATGCTAATAATGGAAATTGACAAACAAAGATGGAGGGAGTTATTTATTTTCTAATGCAAGTAGGGAGTAAAGCAAATAATTGATTTAAAATTGATACATTGATTGATTTAGAGTCCACGCGAATGTCCTAAAACAAAAATATTTCCCTGAAAGCACTTGCACAACATTATTAATTTGATAATTTTAATGATTTGGAATCACATATAATTGTTGTAAACACAAGTGTCCTTCAACAAATTGAAAATTAAAAGATATACATATGGTTCTTGAAAAAATGGAGACCAAAAAGTGGTTATCAATAGTTGTATATCTATTGTTATCTATCGTTATAGATATACATATTATGTTTAATTTTTAAATAAAAAGATGAAAAGTTATAATTTTGGAAAAAAAATCTGCACCGTGCAAACACATGGATTTATTTTTTAACAGTGAGATTGTATGCAGTTAGTAAGTTTTGAAGGGTAAAATAGTCATTGTAAAAATGAAGACCAAAAGTTGTGTTTCATTTACCTTTTGTTATAGATATACATGTTATGTTTAAATTTAAAATAAAAAGATGGAAAAGTTATAATTTTGAAAGAAAAAAATATATCATGCAAATGTGTAAATTTATTTTTGAACAGTGAGATTGTATACAATTAGTAAGTTTGAAGGGTAAAATAGTCCTTGTAAAAATGGAAACTAAAAGATTATTACCAAAAGTTGCCCCTTTATCTATTATTATTATTATTATTTATACTACAAATTATTTATTTTTAATTGTTACATGTGAGACCATGTCATGTTCACACACGAGGGAACAATTCATTTAGCATGAGAATTCATGTTTGATTCCCTTTATGTACTAAATTCTCTCATGTCAGTGACAACCACGCATTGCGAGCGGAGTTAGTCTCTAACTAGTGGGTTGAGAAACATTCGTGATCTCTGACTCAGGACAAAAAAGATACTAAACAAGTAATTTTAAAAACATGATGGTTATATTCAATTAATCAATCCATTGTTAGTATGAGTTTTATGTAGTGTTGGGTGGAAAAAAGAGAAATAGGGTGACGAAAATAAAAATAATTAACATAATTAGTTGAGAAACAAAGTAGAAAATAAAAAAAAATATTTGGTTAAAGAGAAATAGAAGAGAGGTAAAAATAAGAGTACAGATATTTAAGAAATAATATAGTGGGTATCATCATTTTTAAAATCATTTCTCTTTTAATTATATAACTCTATTAATTTCCATCTACTCTCCTTCATCCAATTTCTTCTCCACCAAACCAACGGTTAGGGTGTAATTGGTATTCGTGAAAATTTTTATGTAATCTCTAGGTATCATTGAAGAATGATTAATAGGTCTTTAATTGTTCATAAATATTCACGAGAATATTTATATATGCTTCTTGAGAATAATTTTCACATTTATTTTTAATTAAATTTCTCATAAACTGTAGGCTAAAATAACATTTTGGTCCCTTATTTTTTTTTAAAAGGAAGGTCCCTTAGGGCCCGTTTGGGGTGGTTTTTTGATTTTGAGTTTCAAAATTTTTAAAAATAACAACCAATTTTTAGTTTAGCTAAAATAATAGTTTTTAAACACATGGTTAGTTTCAAATAAACTCATTTTGAAAGTTTGATATCATATTTAAATTAGTTTAAGAGTGTTTTTGTATGGTGGTGACGACAATGGTGATGATGATGATGTCAACAACAATGACAATGATAGAGATATTAGTAGTGATTGTGGTGGCAATGTCTGTGGTGGTGGTGATGCAAATGGTGGTGGCAGCAAATGGTGACGATGACGTTGGTAGTGGTGGCGATGATGGAGGTGGTATTAGTGGTGGTGGTGGTGATAGCAATATCAGTGATGTTGGTGGCGATGGTGGTGGTAGTACTGGTGGGAGCAGTGTTGGTGGTGGCTGCGACATTAGTGGTGGTTGTGGTGGCAATGACGGAGGTGGTATTGTTGTTGTTGGTGGTGGTGACAATAATGATGGCGGTGACATTGATGGTAGTGATGATGATAACAATACTAGTGGTGATGGTGATGTCGACGATTGTGACAGTGATGGTGGTGGTGGTTGCGATGACATTAGTGGTGGTTGTGATGGTAGTGACACTAATGGTAGTGGTGGTAGCTGTAACACCCCAATATTTCTATTTATTGTGTATGAATTGATAGAAATATTTTAGGGACTATTAGAAATTCAAGCTATAAGTTGAGTGACGTTTTGTGCTAGATTTCGTAGATTTCGTGAATGATCAAGCTTCCGTAAGGCCTAAAAGGAAATTTTTATTTTGTCTACTTTGGCAGAACACGTAGACACTTAGAGGCCT
>PYAF01005931.1:51406-64348 GCA_007407185.1 Glycine tomentella
AAAACAACAAATGCAAGATTATGGAGTAGAACTGAATGAAATTCCTCTGCTATGTGACAATACAAGTGCTATAAACATATCAAAGAATCCAATAATGCATTCAAGGACAAAGCATATTGAGATCAGACATCATTTCCTCAGGGATCAGGTTCAAAAAGGTAACATAAAGGTAGAATTCATTGACACCAATAACCAACTTACTGATATATTCACAAAACCATTATTAAGAGATAGATTTTATACACTAAGAAACATGCTAGGTAGTCTGGATGAAAGTAACATAAATTAGCTTGTTCTGTATGTGTTTTGTGTAATGAATCAAAGCCAAAATGTCACAAGTATGTATGATTGTTTAGAAACTTGCATAAAAGCTGCTAAGTGCTCTGTATCTGTTAAACGTACTAGAATAATCGATTACACCACGGGTTAATCGATTAAAACTATTAAAAATCACATTCAGTATGAAATTTGTGCTCATGTAATCGATTACATATATATGGTAATCGATTATTCTTCATATTGCCAGAATTCAACTATTTCTGGAATAATCGATTACACCAAGCTCTGATTCTTACAAATATTCCAAATCTATAATATAATCGATTACATGTCATCTTCTACATCTGACTAACAGGCAAATAATCGATTACTTGACGGGATAATCGATTACCATGTTTGTATTTTTGTTCTTGCAATGTATAAAATAATCGATTACACTATATTTTAATCGATTATTTACGCCGTTCTTTAATTTCTGACAGTTTTTTTCTGATTTGGTAACTGCCCAATCCAATCAATCTCGTATCTAATCATCATTGATTTGTATTAACTGCCTATAACAACTATATTTTTGAATAAATTAAACGTTGGTGCTTAATTTTATCTATAAATACATGCCTTGCATCACTATTTGCCTTTGCATCAATATCTCCATCTTCTCTTGATCCTTTTCTTTGTGTCTTAGTTCTCTGCAATCTTTTGTTGTGTTCCTAAAATGTCTACTCCAAAACATAGTAGGTCTGGTAAAAGAAAAGGAGGAGAGTCCTCATCCAATCCACAGCCTCAACCACCCCCAAATAGGTTGGACATTTGGTTCAACAAAGAGGCTGATAGAATAAACTATTTGCAGTTCTTTGCAACCAAGCCTATAAGCTCACCAAAATATCTTAGTCTAGATTGGTTCACAAAGGAAGGATTTCTGTTTCCTACCTATCTAGAAAACCAAGGCCTTAGGGCTTTTGTAGAGATGAAGGGAACCTACTACCCTGACTTGGTAAAGGTGTTCTATACCTGTATCAAAGGGTCTATGAGTGGGAAATTAAGTCTGTTGTCAAAGGAGTTGAGATGATTATAACTCCTGAAATTTGGGAAACAGTTGCTGGGGTATTATGTGAGGGGGAGAGAAAGTTTGAAGAAAATCCTGAGGGTTACAGTAAAATAGATACCTATAGAAGTATGCTCACTAACCCTGAAATGCAACTCAGGAATAGGTTGGGAACTAGCCCCATGACCCCTGAGGACAAGTTGCTTCGTTATATTATTACCTATGTCCTCATCCCAAGGGGAACTAACCATGCCCAAGCAACTAATGAAGACCTTCAGCTTATGTATGGTCTGAAGCACTCTATACCCATGAATTGGGTCATTATTTTTCAGGAGATTATGTTAAAGTCCAAAAGACTTGTAAACTATCCTTTCCTTTACCCAATTCTAGTGTCAAGGTTTATTGATTACTTCAATATTGATGTGACGAATGAGGTAGTAGACAATACTACCTCTTCAAACAGTCTTATCCAACAGAAGCATTTAACCAAGCTTGGATTGGTTAAAACACTAGATGGATGGGTGATGGTAGGGCAACAACAACAAGTGCCCTTACAAATGCCACAACCTAATCCTATTGATGCTAGTGTTCAAGAGGACACCTCTGAAGACTCAAGGGATCCTGACCAGCCTCTCTACACTCAATTTGAATCTCTCATACTGAGCAAGATGGATGGGTTACCCAGCATGCATCATGAATTCAAGGTTGAAACTCAAGGAGCCTTTAGAGAGATCAATGATAGGCTAGATGCCATTGAAGCACAACTTATGAGTCTTAGATTTCAATGTTATGTTTTTTTTGTTTGTTTACTTCAATTTGTAATTTCCCTCCAATATTAATGCAATATTATGATTCTGTTTTACTTTAATCCGCTGTGTCTTGCATTTTTTGACTTTAAAAAGCCAAATAGGGGGAGAAAAATTGAATTATGATGAATTATGACATGCTCTACATACTCCTCTGTTTGCCTCTGTTTTTGTGAACATTTTTAAGCAAAATTTGGTCTGCATAATTTGAGAAATTTAGGGGGAGATAACTGTTAAAAATGATTGCCTTATATTAATAAATCATGTGAATGAATGCTAAGTCAATCACAGAAGCTTTTAACACTTGTTCTTGGAAAGGTATTGATTGATTTTCAGGTGTGAAAAGCTTAGATAAATACTTTGATGCTTACTCAAATTAATCACAAGACCCAATGTTATTCAATTTAAAATTTGGCATGTTTAAAGCCAAAAAGGGGGAGATTGTTGAATTAAGGGGGAGCTACTTGAAGCACAAAGGATAAATTGATTCAAGAAGGAAGGTTTTAAACTTTCAACATGCCATGAAGCCTTGAAGATTAATTTGTGATTGAATGTTAAAGGAAGAGAACATTTCTGATGATCAAAAGGTTTTTGGAAAAATAAGTTTCTTACTGGTTTAATCGATTATTTCAAGAAAAGAATCGATTATTTTGTTCTTTGTATATTCTGGAAATCTTTTCAAGAATAATGCAATCGATTACATATCGGGTTAATCGATTATTTTATCTTGATTCATTTTTTAAACTGCCTTGATGAACATTGTAATGGATTACCAAAGTGTTGTAATCGATTACATAAGCTAAAACTAAAAATCATCTTTCTGTCTTAATCGATTACCCAAGACAGTAATCAATTACATCATATGCCTATGCTTACATGCTTTCTGTCATATTCGATTACCAAAATCCGTAATCGATTACCCAGTACATTTCATGGATAAGAAGCTTTCTGGCTTAATCGATTACCAGAGGTAGTAATCGATTACATAGTTCAAAAACATTTTATACATCTTCCTGGTTTAATCGATTACTTGTCGCAATAATTGATTATTTTGTTTGTTAATCATACCCAGAAAATTGATGAACAACTTAATCGATTATAGTCTTAAATTAATCGATTACATAAGCAAAATAATCGATTACAGGAGTGTATTTAATCGATTACCAACGGTTAAAAAAGTTTGTTATAAATAGAACCTTTGCTCAGCTATTTTTCTAACTTAACCAATTCGTATTCTGAGTATTCAAAGGCTTTCTAAACATTCTTTTCATGATTCTCTAGGTTCATAAAGTTCTTCTTGCTTTCACAAAACATTCATGGGTTGTTAATTGATGTCAAAAGCAAAAAGTTTCTTTTCAAAGCTTTAAGGAAGTAATGTTCTGAATTTGTTTTCAACTTTCAACCTAATTTAATCATTCATATGTACATCATTCATTGGATCATCAGGTGACTTCTTTCCTTAAACTTTGAAGTTGTATCTCTGTTATTCAATTTCTGTAAGGATTGGCTTATTGTAAATGTGTTTCTTACATGATAACTAGAGATAGTGTTTCTCTAGGGGTTGCTGAGTAGTGTTCTCAGTGGGGTTGGTCTCTAAGGATCTAATAGTGTTTTAGATCTCTGAACTTTATCTATGGTTGATAAAGAGAGGCTTGTAATATCTTGTAAAAATATTAATTTGCAATAGTGGAACTCCATTCTAGTGTTGAGTGGAAGAACTGGATGTAGCTTCATAGTGTTTGAAGTGAACCAGTATAAAATTGTGGCTGATCTTTATTCTATTCTTTTCATCTCCTTATTGGTTTGGTTTATGAATCAAATTATTTGCACAAAAAGATTTCAATTGTCTATTAATTTTCTTGACAGAGGAATTTGATTGAATATAAGATTGTTGATTTCAAAATAATTTTTAAAGTGATAAAGATCCTGTGGAAACTCTGATTATAAAATTTTTTAAATACCAAGGTTCAACCAATTCACCCCCCCTCTTGGTTGTATTGAAGTATTCCTATCATTTTAATCATTAACCCCCTTGCCTCTTTCATCTGAATCAAGGTAGGTTGAGATTGCCATAAGAGTTGCAACATCTTTTCTCTTCTCCATGTCAAACTTTTTTATCACTTCAAGGCAGTATTTAGTTTGGCTGAGAAATGTTTCATTCTTCTTTTGCTTCACTTGAAGTCCAAGAAAGAATGTCAATTCTCCCATCATAGACATCTCAAACTCATTCTACATAGAGATAGAAAATTCGTTGCACAAGGAATAATTAGTTGAACCAAATATTATATCATCAACATATACTTGAACCAATAAGATATCATTGTCATGCTTCTTGATGAACAAGGTTTCGTCAACTTGTCCTCTTATGAAAGATTGGTCAAGCAAGAAGTTTCTCAATCTTTCCTAACAAGACCTAGGTAAGCTTGTTTCAATCCATAAATAGCTTTCTTTAGTTTAAAAACACGGTTTAGATATTTGAAATCAACAACACCAGGAGGTTTATGAACATAAATTTCCTCCTCAATATATCCTTTCAAAAAAGCACTCTTTACATCCATTTGAAACAGTTTAAAATCCATTAAACATGCATATGCAAGTAGTAACCTAATGGCCTCTAATCTTCCTACTGGAGCATAGGTGTCTTCATAGTCTATGCCTTCCTCTTGGTTGTAACCTTTGGCAACCAATCTAACTTTGTTTTTGACTATGATTCCACTCTCATCAAGTTTGTTCCTAAAAATCCACTTGGTGCCAATAGGTTTATGAGAAGAAGGTCTAGGAACAAGTTCCCAAACTTCATTTCTCTTGAACTAATTAAGTTCGTCATGCATGGCAAGCATACAATGTTCATCAGGTAAGGCTTGGTCAATGCTCTTAGGTTCAATTTGTGAAACAAAAGCCATATCACAACAGAGATTTCTTAGTAAAGATCTAGTAGATACTCCCTTAGTGACTTCACCAATTATGTTGTCAAGGGAAAGATCTCTTGTAGTTCTCCAATCCTCAGGCTTTTGGATAGGTGTTGATTTTTCCATTTCTGCAATTGGTTCTTCCTTTTCCTTTTTATTTGATCCATTGAATTGTATATGCTCTTCTATAGGGCCTGCATCATTTTCACACTACTTTTCCTCTTTAGAGGAGTTAGATTCATCACAAATAACATGAACTGATTTTTCCATGCATAAAGTTCTTTTATTAAAGACTCTATATGTTTTGCTTTGTAATGAGTATCCAAGAAAGATGGCTCCATCAGCCTTAGCATCAAACTTGCCAAGAGATTCCTTACCATTATTTAAAACAAAACATTTGCAGCCAAATGCTCTTAAGTGAAAAATGTTTGGTTTTCTATCTTTTAATAATTCATAAGGAGTTTTCTTCAAAATAAGCCTTATAAGTAATCTATTCAAAGTGTAGCAAACTGTACTCACAGCATCAACCCAAAAATGTTTAGGCAAATTTGTCTCATTAAGAAAAGTTCTAGCTCCTTCTTCAAGGGATCTATTTTTCCTCTCCACAACACCATTTTGCTGAGGTGTTCTTGGAGCTAAAAAATTATGGTCAAATCCATTTTCTTCACAAAACATTTCAAAGTACTCATTTTGGAATTCACCACCATGATCACTTCTTACGAAGATAATTTTGTATCCTTTTTCATTTTGAATGAGCTTGGCTAATTTTCTGAATGCTATGAAAGCATCACTCTTGGATCTTGTAAACAAAGTCCATTTGTGCAATATCCTCAAAATTATATCTTGGTTTTATATTTATGATTGAATCATGGAAATGTGATGATAGTTGGATACAAGAAGAATAGGATAGAATTTATTTGAACACAAGCTGTCCAAAACTTTCCACTACTACCACCTATTTTGAAAAATTTATTTCTCTCTCATTTCTTACTCAAATTAGGTGTGTGATATATGGAATTAAATATCTAGATGTCAAATATAACATATAAAAAATTTCAGCTAAGTGTACTAATTGCAGTCAAGAAAATACTAAGAGATGTTAGTGTGGAATTTTGAGCTTGTTGGCAGCTTTGGAGTCTCGTTTTAAAAATGCTATAGCTAGAGTTTTATAAATCCAAATAAGGCATGTGACACCTTGTTAGAAAGCTTAGGAAGTATATTTTAACATACTAAAATATGAGAATTTATGGACTAGTAGATTGGTACAGAATATACTAAGAACGAACCATATCTGGTTAATTGTTTCTAGCTATTTGAAAAATCTAGTCTTGGCAACTTGTAGCTCCTAAAACTTTGGCACAAAGGGTAGAAGATTCAGCCCAAACTTTGACCAATCAGAAGTGGATGAATACTCCCAAAGCATTCATGTGATGTAGCAATAGAAATATGCATGGCTAAGTGAACTAATAAAAAGAAAATTTGGTAAACAAAAGTCAAGGTGAAGTCAATAAAGGGAATGAGACAACATTGAAAACAAGATTCTTGTATAATCTTGTGAGATCATCAACGTTGAAGCCTAGGGACTTAAGGGTAAGGAATGATTTCAGCCAAATATTTAAGAACCAAACAAAATTGGTCATTTGTAAAAAGCTTTCCACATAACCACATGATCATTAATGAATGGAATCTTTCCTTAAACCATAAAAGAATTAGTGCAACCATGATATTTGCATATTGTTGTGTATTTGGCCATGTGTGTAACTGAAGAAAATTGAGCAAAGGATATGAAGATCTCCAGCCATGTTCCACGTAGCATAGCTAGCTAACCAAGTCAATTAATTAGGGAATCTTGACCAAGAAAATCTAGTGCAAGATAAGGATTTAGAAGAGTATCTTTTAAAGTAATGATGAGTTAGTTAAGTTCTAACTAAACTAACTCCTAATTCAATTCTAATCTAACTAAATTCACTTAAAACTTAACTAATTAAATTAGTATAAATATCTAATGATGTTAAAAAAAATTTGCACGTAGGATTGCTAGCTACAAAACTCATTCCACGGCTACTTGCTTCCTTGCACCTAGCTTTTCACTTCTTATCTTCTCTTATTACCTCCAACTGTAGCTTCACCTCTACATCAAATTTTCTTCCTTTCAAGACTTCATCCCTTAAAAGATTTCCAAGAGAAGCAGCAACTTAATCAATTGCAAATCCAAATTCACTTGAGGTAGCCTAGACTTCAATCTCTAATCAAGAGTTTATTTGGACTAACCTATATTTAGTTGGATTAAAACTGATTTTAGAAGTTAGTTTGGTTAGGTTTTAACTAGGTAATCATTTCATTAGGAGATATTTAACCTTAAGCCTTATCTTGGCTTGATTCTTTTGGTCAAGATTCTTTTAATCATGATCTTAAGGACAACTGGCCTCTCCCATGTGGAAATGGCTGAGCTAGGGAAGGCAAATGATTGGTTTAAGTTGTTCCACATGCACACATAGGCTTAATTAAATCTTTTCACTTCAGCCAATTTTTTTTACAGCACCCTATATTTTCAATCTTTGCCTTTGTCTAATTGTTTTAGTGCATTCTTTGTCTTATTAAGGGATTCTATGCACGCGGATAGGTCTTGGACTGAGGATACCTATGATATTTTGGGCTGAATATTTTAGTCCTTGGGACAAAATTCCAAGAGTTACAGGTTGTGCCCAATCCAAAATGTCCAAAAGGCTTGAAACACTTAATCAGATGGGTTCGTTCATTGTTTATTTTGTACCAATCTACTAGCCCATAAATCCTCATATTTTATTATGTTAAACTATGCTTCCTAATATTTCTAACACGACATCACATGCCTTATTTGGAGTTATAAAACTCTATCTATAGCATTTTTAATCTAGACTCCAAAACTGCCAACAAGCTGAGAATTTCGACACTGACATCTCTTATTTTTTAGTTACTTCAAACAGTACACAAACTAGATTTATCTAAAATTTTTATATGTTGTAGTAGACATATAGATATTTAATTACGTATATCATACACCTAATTTGGATATGAATTGAGAGAGAAATAAATTTCTCAATTCGGGTGGCAGAAATGGACAGTTTTGGGCAACTTATGTTAAAATAAATTTTATCCTATTCTTCTTGTATCCAACTATCATTACACTTCCATAATTCAATCATAAATATAAACTCAAGATATAATTTTGAGGATATTACATGGACTATTTATTTAAATTTTTATTATGGGACAGCTGAATTAATTGTGAGAAGTAGAGGTTGAATTATATGTAAATAAATGGTTTAAATACTTAAGTGGTTCAACTTTGAGGATTAAGTAGTATGGTGGTAGGTAAAAGGAGATTAAGATACATATAAATTAAGTTCTAATATTTTCTTGTGAAGGTTAAAAATAATTAGGAATTATTTGAAGGATATTTTGTGGTTTACTAGTGAGATTACTAACATGATTCATCTGTAGCTTGAGGATATTCAATTGTCATGCATAAGTTGGTATGATTTTGCTTGAATAAGGTATGGTAGCCTAACCATGCTTTTGGTACATATAAAGTTGTGATGAAAATTTTTCCATGAGGTTGTATGAATTTTCTCATGGATTGTATTATTGATGAAAATGATGGATTTGATTTGATGATATGTTGATTCATGTTTCTGAGTTCAGTACGAGATTTGCGAAACAGAATCTGATACTACATCCAGTATGAGATGTAGAGACCAATGCAAATACATGGAAATGACATGCATGACTAGCGTAAGACAGCCGCATCATTTCTCACTAGATTTGTTTCAATTTTTTTTATAGATGGTTTCTGTGATCATCTTCCTTGACACTTTAGATTGGGAATGGTATCTTGATGCATATAGAAATTGTTATATCCTTACAATGCATCCAGTCATACGTATGTATGTATATTTTTGCATACAGTTACCAGTATCAGTTCTTAATGGCCTGTTCAACCCAAATGATCCATTTCTACAATTTGCTCCCGCCTATCCTGACCCATCGATGGAGCCTATTAATCTGTCTAATGATGAAGAAAGCATAGGTGGAAACTTCTGAATTAAAATGTAAATAAATAAGGATCATATCATGTGGCTAATAGGTTTCGTAGTATTCTATGTTTTGATGTAAGATCTTATGGTTATGTATTACGAACTTCATGACTTGTAAGGATAAGTAAAGTAACAACGACTAGCATATGTTTAATAAAATAGTTTACAACCTATATATATTTTAAACAAATTTTAAACTTTTACTTTTATACGCGTCCTTCAAATAAAAATAATAAAAATTATCTAGAATTATATTAGGTCGTTATAGTTTTTGTATCATAACAGTTCATCCTGTTAGAGCCTAAAGGGAATGGACTGACTATGTTTTTCTGTGTACTTTGAGTGTGACTGTTTATGTGTGATTGTTTGTGTTTGCTGAATTTTGACGCACTTTACTTTATATATTGAGCCTGATCACCTCAGTATTTTTGTGAAAGTGAAGTGGAATTCATGGCTACTAGAAGAATAAGAGGTAGAGCAGCAACACAAGCTGGTTAGAATAGTGAGGAAATAAATATTCTTCATGAAATGCTAGCAGCTATGCAAGAGCAAGTGGCTGCTACAAATCAACAAGCGACTGCAACAAGTTAACAAGTTGCGGAAGCTACTCAAATGATGGCGAATCATGATAGTTGAAAATATAATGAACACTTATGCAAATAACCAAGAGGGGGGTGAATTGGTTTTACCTCAGAGTTTTAAAATTTCCTTCTAAAATTTATAACAACGGAAGACTTCAAAAGGATCGTATCAATTTAAAACCAATTAGAAATAGCTTTAATTCATCAATCAAATCACTCTTGTGCAATAACCAAATTTATATGATGAACAAATTCTATACTTTAAGAATTCAAATGAAATATAAACTGAAATGTAATGCACACAAGATTTATACTGGTTCACCTCTCAACCCCAGAGGCTACATCCAATTTTCTTCCAACCAAATCTTGGTTAGAGTTCCACTATAACAAATATCTGTTATTTACAAGCTTACAAAATGATCTCTCTTACACTCCCTAGGTAAAATTCAAAATCTATTTCCTATGGACTTTTCAAAAGACCAAGAACCAGAAATCCCCTCTATGTTCTTCCCTCTAGAAACCCTTTCTAGAAAAAGCTTTAAAGAATACAAATGTTATATGGAAATACAAAACAATTAAGCAACAAATATTAACAGAACAAAGGCTTTATGTACAAGAAAGATATCACCTTATATTCCTCAGCAAATACAATGATATGAATGATTCAATCAACCTAAGATTATATGCATAAGATGACTACCAATCTTTCTTGAAAAAATTTCTTTAAGCTCTAGCTTGAATAAATCTTCAATGCATGAGTATCAAGATTAAAAAATCTAGTAAATCATAATGACACTCTTCATATTTGATTATCTCACTAATTTCAGCCTTGGGTACACTTAAGAACTTTAGGACATGTATTTCACAAAGTATGCATGAATATCTCTTTCTTTCTTGCTTAGTCTTTCTCAGACTCAGCTTCTCTATTTGTAAAAAATTGTTTTAATTATTGTAATCAATTATTTTATCCATATAATCGATTAAATTGTTCATCAGAAATCTGGAAATCTGTTACGAACAGAATAATCGATTAAATAATCTTGTAATCGATTAAGCCAGATAAACTAAGTTTTACAATGCACAAATGTAATTGATTAAGTTCCCATTTAATCGATTAAGACAGACCATGCCTAAAACTTAACAATGCATATTTAATCGATTACTAAAATCTGGTAATCTATTAAACCAGATGAACATGCTGTGTAAAATTATGCAGAAGCTTATGTAATTGATTATTTCCCAAGATAATTGATTATCACAGGAAGTTCTCAATTCTGTGTAAAGTTAATTTAATCGATTACGAACCAGTGATAATCGATTAAAATGTTCATAAGGCATTTTCCAGAAAACATCCACACGCTGGTAATCGATTATATTACAAGATAATCGATTGTCACAGTGGAAAAATGTTTTAATCAATTCCTAATAGCCTTTATGAAATTATATGGATTTGCTAATTACCACATCATTAATTCCTATCAAATGAATGTATGAATGCATGAATTATCAACTACTAATGAGGATTATAAAGCTTTATCTAATGAACCAAGCTTGAACACAATTACATATGCCATCAAATTGATTGGGCATGTAAAATATCAAAACTCATTTTCTTCAATCATCTTTGAATCCTTTGCTCCAGCTTCTTTGATTCTAACAATAGTAACAATACCCCTAGTCAAGATAACAATAGGAGGCTGGTGACTGATTTAGAATATCATAAGTTTGCTGATATTAGAAAATCTAATCCACCAGTATTTAAGGGTACCTTTAAACCAGATATGGGTGAAGAATGGGTAAGAGAAATAGAAAAGATATTTACTGTATTAGATTGTTCTGACCAGCAGAAAGTAACTTATGCTACATATATGTTACAATCTGATGTTGAGTATTGGTGGAATAGCCACAAGCAAATTTTGGCAGGTAATAGAGTAGAGATCTCATGGGAGGTGTTTAAAACAACATTCTATGGGAAGTATTTTCCCATATCGGTGAGAAATGTTAATGAGCATTGTTAGTATATGGATGTTCTAGAGACCATCTTTTCATTAGATTTTTACTTTTCATATTGTCATGAATAAATTATAAGCACTCTTTATCTTGTTTCATATTCTGTCTCAATATCATTATTAATATATGAGTAACTGGATAAAATCCTTGGAATAGAATAGGTATCTCTTAAGTATCAGTGATGGGATCACGATCATGAGGATTCAAGGATACCAGATGTCTACTCCTAAATTTTAAGTTCCTAGTCTAGAGACACTGAGACTGGGGATCAGTGATTTTGGGTAAGACTAGCATGACTTAACTACTTGTATGCAGTACAAGGTAAAGACCTCATGAGCTACAGACATGGAGATGTCTTAGCTAAAGTCGTGGGTGGACCTATAAGGGTATAGCTCGCACTGAACGAACCCACAAAGAGACTCTATGAGGAAATCTCACAGATAGTATCATTAGAGTAATCTCTTATTATTTGGGTGTGTCTTTCCTTAGACCAGAAGTTTTCACCTAGACTGTGTTCTAGAAGACATGTTTTGATTGTATACCTCGTCTGCCTGAAACATGGAGACACAGAGGTATACCTTTGGGCATGTCCTGAAAGAACACGAGTCTAGGGTGACTAGCTGAAGGAATTCGTCAACTCTCTGAGAGATTAGGTTATCTGTAAACCAGAGAAATTGGAATGACATTTATGGGACTCGGGAATCTATGCATAGTAAAATAAATCATAAGATGATTTGCCTTTAGAGTTAGTAAAATTGGAGACTCCCTATTTCATATTAAAGCTTACCCTAGTGTAAGGGCTGATACGTTTCCTTACCCTAGGTTTTGTGGGAAGGTAACCGAGATGAAAGGAAATACATACGGAAACCAAATAGATTTAATAGGATGATCTTGTCATTTACCTAACTAGTTCTGGGGCAACAAAACATTGCTAGTGCTCTGTGTTGTCATTAAATAAGTAGTGGCCCTGTTGGGCCCATACTCATTTATGTCAGTAGCTATGTTGGACCTAATGGGTCACACACTAACACTTTATCGTCATGACATTATAGCATTAAAGGTTTTGGGCCTAATAATGGTTGTTGGCCCAAGAAAGAGTTTGGATACTTATCTTAAAGAGAGAGGGGCGCATGAATGGAGTTAATGGGCTTGGATAGTCCAAGACATTATTAATTAATTTAAATAGTTAAATTAATTATCTAATATTTAAATTTGATAATTTAAATTTTGAATTTA
>PYAF01005932.1:0-19332 GCA_007407185.1 Glycine tomentella
AATCTGTTCCAGACCTGACCATTTTAATCACTGCTTTTGATAATTCGATTTTAATTTCATATATAATCTTGCATTCTGTCAAAAACCCCCAATACAATTTAATTCCTGAACACAATTAATCGATCCTTGAGAGACGACCTAGGTTACTTCCTAGTACTGCATTTAATTGCATTAATTTGGTTGAATACGGCTTCGATCAGTCAGTGCATTGATAGTGCTGATGTTTCATACTTCGTAATTGCATGAAAATAGTATAAACTTTGTTAGTAAGTACTTGTTGTTTTTCATGAGGAAAAATGTTGGTACTTGTGGGCAAGATTTGGAACTCCTTTGAGAATCGTGCTGATCAAGATGGGGTGAGTTGCCTATGCATGATAGGCTAACCTTGACAGTTTTTGCCTAGTTTTCTTAAGTGAGAGTGTCATCTGGACACTCTTAGGCTATTTCTTGACGAATGGTACCACATTGAATTTGAGAGTTGAGTCAGATCCATGCATTATTCTGATCATAATTGATGTAAATTGTGGAAAAGTTGATTACTAGTTTGTTAAGTGTATGTCGAATTGATGGATATATTGAAAATAAATGTGATGGTTTATTATTATCTTCTTTCTAATTCTGGTAATATGATGTTTGTTGATCTTTACAATAAACTCACCTCGCAATTTTGTACTGTGTGGTTGGTACCGATGATGACCAATGGAGCAAATAAGAAGCAGTAGGTGTCTTTGGAGGGAATTCTTTTGTTGGAGCCACAAGGCTGACGTAATAATGTTAAAATATATTTTGGGAGAGTGTTTTGTTATCAACTCTTCATTAGTTGGTTCCTTGATTCTTTTTTATCGGGAAGGTAATTCTCAGGTTTAGATACATATAAAAACTAAATTATGTTTTGGCATGTGAATGATGTATTGTGGTTTAGTATATATATATTGTTTGGTGAATGTACATCGTGAAAAAAGCTTACCCTAATTTTCATAATAAAATTAATAGAGTTTTCAGTTAAAATCAAAATGTTGTGTTTTAGATTAGTGATGTCGTAGCAACGAGGCAGGTTGTTACATTATTGGTATCAGTGCCTGGTTGAACCTTTCGACTAGTGAGTTGTGTGTCTGTTGTGTTTCTTTGTGCATTCTGTGTTTTCTTTGTTGAATGTTTGAGTACCTGATTGTTTCGTAACTGCTTGAGCTGTTTGTGTAAGAAAATCACTCACATGGTTGTTTTATGAGGAATATGGAGATATGTTGGTGTTGTCATAACATGTTTGAATTCCTGATGTCTGTTATACCATTAGTTCCAATGCCTTGTCACGAGCTACCAGACTGGCCATCTGGATAATTAGTTAAGTGCAATGGGACACTATGGCAAGCTGTCACGAATACAAAGGGTAGAGAGTGAGTATTGATGTCTCAGGTAAGAACTGTTATAGAGGAGTTATTTCTTGCGACATTTACTCTCAAAAGTAACTTAAGTAGAAACTAGAGATAGGTATAAAATTGTCTTATTCCTTTTCTTTTGTGTATTCCTTTCATGTTCTCACTTCCTCATATGCGTAGGGAATGATGGTTGGAAGGAATGATCGTGTAATAGTTGATGCTTTCCAAGCCTTAGCCCAAGTTCTCGGGAATCAGAAAAGAGGAGAAACTACTGGAGCTGCTAAGTATCAAAGGTTGGATCGCTTTCAATGGCATAATCCACCTGCTTTTAATGGAGGGTACAACCCTGATGGTGCTCAGAACTGGATAGGGAGATTGAGAAAATCTTTTGAGTGATGGCATGTATAGAGGAGCAGAAGGTTGCTTTTGGCACATACACTCTAGTAGAAGAAGTTGAGTATTAGTGGTAGAACACTCGCCAATGCTTTGAGGCTTAAGGTCAAGCTGTGACTTGAGAAACCTTCAAGAGGATATTTCTGGAGAAATACTTTCCTAAAGATGTTAGAAACAAGAAGGAGATGGAATTCCTAGAGCTTAAGCAAAGGAACATTACTGTAGCTAAATTACGCAGCTAAGTTTGAAGAGCTAGTGAGGTACTTTTCTCATTACCAAGGAAGAGATGGTGAAAGATCAAAGTGAGTGAAGTTTTTGAATGGCTTGCAATCTGAGGTGAAGCAAGCTGTGAATTAATCAAGGTGTTTGTAAGTTCCTACTGTTGGTGAACATTTGTAGGATCTGGAATACGAGCCTAATGAAGAACAAGAATAATGGATCCCAAAATTAGGGAAAACCATACCTGACCCTCCTAAGCAATATGGTAATCGCCCCAACAATCAGAGGACAACTGTTACTGGGTTTTCTAGTGGTAGTGGTAGCAAACCCACTACTTTCTCAACTTAGATAGTTTGTTATAGGTGTGGTAAGCTAGGCCACATTTCTTCAAATTATACGAACAAAGACATGACCTGTTTCAACTGTAGACAAAAGGGTCATATTCAGAGAGACTTTCAGTATCCTAAGAAGGAGCATAATGGTGTGAGTCTGAATGACCAAATTCGATGCCCGAAGGCCACATGAAGAGTCTTTACTCATAATGGAACTAAAGCTTCGAAATCCAAAGACCTACTCCAAGGTAAATGTTTCATAAGTGGGATTTCCTTACTTGTGTTATTTGATTCCGGTGTGATCCATTCGTTTATATCTAGTTGGCGCGTGGAGAAACTTAAGCTTTCTATGTCTTCTTTGAGTGATGATCTTGTGGTAGAGACCCCAACTAGTGGTTCTGTTATAACTTATGATGTGTGTTTGAATTTTCTTATAGAGATTTATGGTAGAAAATTCATGAGTGATCTAATTTGTTTACCTCTAAGCCAAATTGATGTTATTCTGGGTATGGACTAGTTATCTTCCAACCATGTCTCATTAAACTATTTTGATAAAACTATGGTTTTTGGTGATTCTGAAGTGAGTAAGGATAGGATGTTTATCTCTATCAACTAAGTTATGACATCTTTGAAAGAAGATGCTCAAGTGTACGTGACCTTGTCTAACCTGGAAGTAGAGACCAATGTTTCTATAAGTGACCTCTCTCTTGTTAGAGAGTTTCCAGAAGTGTTTCCTGAGGATAAATCTGGTTTACCACATAAGAGAGAGATAGAGTTTTTTTTTTATAGATTTGGTACTTGGTGCTGGACCCATATCCATAACCTCTTATAGGATGTCTCCTATAGAGTTATCCAAACTTAAGAATTAGATAGGAGAGTTGGTGGATAAGTGTTAGACTCTTGACAAGCGTACCAATTATCATTGTAAGTTACAAAATTTATAAGAGATTGTCTCCACAGGGACTTGAGTTACTCAGTTAATTTAAATAAAAGTAACAGTTTAATAGTTTATAAACAACAAGTATAGTCGAAGTTTTTGTTGGATTTGTGGAAATAACTGAAATAAAGAAATTATGGAAATACGAAAACTAATGAATTTAATTAATTGAAGAGAGTGTAGGATTGAGTTTCATCATTCATACCCTCAGTACCCATATAATATTACCATGTATAAATCATTTTCTATCATTATTGATGCACATATTAATTCACCCCGAATCGATCCCTCACATTCGTGAATTCTAAGGATATTTACCGAATATCGATCCCACACATACGAAGTAAATAACCCAGCACTACAATCATAATCTCGTGCTATTTGCAATCTAAACAATATGCTCTATTCCTAGCAATGTAACATAAAGAGTAAAATCATTCATTTCAGATCCTAAGGGAACTTTCTAGTCAAGGTTAGAATCTATTTTCATGAAACTAGTGATCAAGTAGTATCAATCATTAAGAACAAAATGAAATCACCAAAATGAGTAGAAATGATTCATACATCTATCAAATATTAAAAGAGATACTTAAGGGTAAGAAGATTACATCCAATCCTTAGGAGAAGCTAGCCAATCATTGTGGAGAGCACATCATCAACTGAAGAAATGATGAAGGAAGACATCACCGACCCTCTCCGGCAGAGTTCCCACACCAATTTCTCACTTCCCCCACTCTTTCTATCCTTCCGAATACTATTATTTACGCTCCTAAGCTTTTTAATCCATCCAGAAGCCTCCCTTTTTCCAATTTTGCATTTCTATTTATAGATTTGGGTCTCCTGCTTAGACTCACTCGCCCAGGAAATTTGGCCTTGTTTCACTCGCCTGGGCAAGTTAAATCATTTTTTGGAAACCTCCACTTGCTTGGGTGAGCCAAATGCACTAGTTTCACTCGCTTGGGCAAGTTAAAGTCTTACTGCTGAAGAAAGGTGTTAGCTTGGGCGAGTCCTGGGCGAATTGGCTTGAGAAATTTTCCCAATTTGACATTTTTGCCCCTTTGTACTTGCCTTGGTTGCTTTGGATGTTTCAGAAACAATTGGTAC
The DNA here is from genome assembly GCA_007407185.1 of Glycine tomentella. NCBI lineage: Eukaryota > Viridiplantae > Streptophyta > Magnoliopsida > Fabales > Fabaceae > Glycine > Glycine tomentella. The sequence continues at coordinate 4,362 of PYAF01005932.1, forward strand.
TTATCAAAACACCGGATTTGAGTGGGTGAATATTCGAAAATGTGAATAACACCCTATTAGGGCAAATTATTCAACAAATTTACTAAGGTTGATAAAGATAATCGCTTGTAATTGTTTGTAAAAGAATACTTTTGATTTAGTGAAAACTCTAACCTAGTGTTGGTTGGAAGACACTGGATGTAGCCTCCATGTTAGTGAGCCGAACCAGTATAAATTGTTGTGTCTTGTTTTCTATTCTAAATATCTTTCATTACTTTTATTTGAGTGATCAATATATAATCAACAAGAAGTAGTGTTACGATCATTCTATTACATGCATTCCAAGGTGTATCTTGACTGAAAGAAAACTTCTGATTTTGATTAAGGGTGATTGAGTGATATGATCCAAGTTTTAATTCTGTAAATTATTTTAAAGAAAGTTTTAAAAGATTGTTTTAACCTATTCACCCCCCTCTTGGTTATTTGAAGTGTGTTCATTGTATTTTCAGGCATATTTGTTTTGTTAAGGCCACTAGTTGTTGAGTCAAGTGTTTATTCTGAGCTAGAATTGCATTCTGAGTATCCAACTCCATTATACCTTTCCTTTAAATCGAAGATCTATCATGGTGAGACTGGTAATCACTGGCTACTATGGAGTCAATGATTATAATTGCTTTCTCCAGGCTTTTTGACATCATAGTACCTCCGCTAAGGCATCAAGAATCATATTTGTTTGAGGTCTCAAACCACTATAGAAAATATGTATTTGTGCAACATCATTAAAGTTATGGTTTAGGAACCTCCGAAGTAAATATTTGAATCTCTCCCATGTTTCACAGAGAGATTTATCAAAACCTTGAAAAAAGTGGCAATAGCTGATTTTGCACTTATGAATCTGGATGGAGGAAAGAATCTTGCAATGAATTTTTCCTCCACTTCTTCCCAAGTGTTGAGACTTTTGTTTGGTTGGGACTAGAGCCAAGTTTTTTCTTACTTGTCAAAGAGAATGGAAAAGCTCTGAGGTATACAACTTCAGTATCATTATCAGAAGCTCCTATGGTACTACACACCTCCATGAAGGTAGACAAATGTGTGTATGAATCCTCATAAGCCATACCAGCAAAAGGGTGTGAGATAATTATACTGAGTAATGTTGGCTTCAGTTCCACAACCTTGTTACTGAAAGGAGGAATGACTATGCTGTTGTAATGCTTTGGCCCTTGTTGGTAAGCATAGTCACCAAGAGTACTCCTTGGTGGTCTATTTTCTTCTTCTCCTTGATCAGTCATATTATCAGGTATAAGTGGCTTTTCTAGTGGAAAATCAATAAAAGAAGTTTCACCCGGTGGCTTATTGGCTGCTTGTTTATTTTTCTTCCTATTTTTCCTTTCTGCCTTAGTAATTTATGGATCAAATAACGTTTTATCTGCAAAAAATTTGTCTCGCATATATAGAAAAAAAACAAACTACAACAACCCGTAAGTATCGAGGTTAGTGAAAACAAAATATAACAAGAGAAATTTTATACAAAAATAAAATAATGAAAGTAAAGAAAATGTCCTATTAAACTGAAAATTTAAATCTAAATGAACTGAGTAGGCGACTCAAGTCCCCGGCAACGACGCCAGAAACTTGTTAGACTCTTGGCAAGTGTACCAATTGTAGTTGTAAGTTACAAAATTTATAAGAGATCGTCTCCACAGGGACTTGAGTTACTCAGTTAATTTAAATTAAAGTAACAGTTTAATAGTTTATAAACAACAAGTATAGTCGAAGTTTTTGTTGGATTTGTGGAAATAACTGAAATAAAGAAATTATGGAAATACGGAAACTAATGAATTTAATTAATTGAAGAGAGTGTAGGATTGAGTTTCATCATACATACCCTCAGTACCCATTTAATATTATCATGTATAAATCATTTTCTATCATTACTAATGGACACATTAATTCATACCCTAAGTACCCATTCTAAGGATATTTACCGAATATCGATCCCTCGCATACGAAGTAAATAACCCAGCACTACAATCATAACTCGTGCTATTTGCAATCTAAACAATTTGCTCTATTCCTAGCAACGTAACGTAAAGAGTAAAATCATTCATTTCAGATCCTAAGGGCACTTTCCAGTCAAGCTTAGAATCTATTTTTATGAAACTAGTGATCAAGTAGTATCAAGCATTAAGAACAAAATGAAATCACTAGAATGAGTATAAATGATTCATACATCTATCAAATATTAAAAGAGATCATTAAAGGTAAGAAGATTACATCCAATCCTTAGGAGAAGCTAGCCAATCATTGTGCAGAGCACATGATCAATTGAAGAAATAATAAAGGAAGACATCACCGATCCTCTCCGGCAGAGTTCCCACACCAATTTCTCACTTCCCCTACTCTTTCTATCCTTCCTAATACTACTATTTATGCCCCTAAGCTTCTTAATCCGTCCAAAAGCCTCCCTTCTTCCAATTTTACATGGCTATTTATAGATTTGGGTCTCCTGCTTAGACTCACTTTCCCAGGCGAGCAATTTGGCTTTGTTTCACTAGCCTGGGCGAGTTAATACATTTTTCTGAAAACCTCCATTCGCTTGGGTGAGCCAAATGCACACTCACCTGGGCAAGTTAAAGTCCTAATGCTGAAGAAAGGTGTTAGCCTGGGCGAGTCCTGGGCGAATTGGCTTGAGAAATCTTCCTAATTTGACATTTTTTCCCCTTTGTACTTGCCTTGGTTGCTTTAGATGTTCCGAATACAATTGGTACCTATCAAAACACTGGATTTGAGTGGATGAATCTTCCAAAATCTGTATAACACCCTATTAGGGCAAATTAATCAACAAATTTACTAAAATCAAAAGATAAGTGCTAGCACTACAATCTCAAAAGTAGCTAAAATATGGCACTTATCAATAAGCAGTTTGTGAAACCCAGCGTGTCTCCTTGTGGAGCACCAGTGGTGTTAGTGAAGACCAAAGATGGAACCATGAGGTTGTGTGTAGACTCCCACCAGTTGAATAAGGTGATGATTAAGAACAAGTACCTTTTGCCTAGAATAGACGACCTTATGGATTGGTTGGTAGGAGTCGATGTTTAGCAAGATAGACCTTAGGTCAAGTTACCATTAAGTCTGAGTGATGTGTGAGGATATTCCAAAGACTGCCTTTAAGACCCATTATGGTCACTATGAGTATCTAGTCATTCCCTTCGATGTGACTAATGCCCCTCTTGTGTTTATGGATTACATGAATATGATCTTTCACCCTTATCTTGATAGTTTTGTGGTAGTATCCATAGATGTTATTTTGGCATACTCTAAGACTAGAGAAGAGCATCGGGAGAACTTGAGGATTGTAATGCAAACCCTTAAGGATCAAAATGAAAACAATAGGAATACCCATAATAACCAAGAGGGGGGTGAATTGGTTTAAACTTGGTCTTTTAAAAATTATTTATAAAATCAGAGTTAAAGGATCTTAATCACTTTTAAACCAAGAATGCTTTTAATCAATCAAATTGCTCAGCACAAGAAATCAATAGCTCAAAAACAGAACTTGTTGAGTAATGATAAAACCACCAAGAACAAATGAACAAGATTACTTGAAGAGATAGAGATAAGAAAATCAACACAAGCAATTTATACTGGTTCACCTCTCAAGAGAAGCTACATCCAGTTTCTTCTAATCAACACTAGATTAGAGTTCTACTATTATAAAATCCTCTTCTTACAAGCTTTACAACAAACTCTCTTTATCAACCCTAGATAAAGAATAGAAATCTAAAACCCTATTCGACTCCTAAAGATCAAGAACAAGAGAACACTACTCTATTCTTTCCTAGAGAACACTACTCTAGAACAAGATTCAAAGAACCATTTACAATAGCATCAAATAACAGAAATTGCAAAAATGAAATTACACTCAAAGATTAAGGAGAGAAACAACCTGATGATCCAATGAATATAAATGCATATGAGTTACCAATCAAGGTTGAATGCAGAAACAAATTTTCAGAACATGCTCTCCTTTACTCTTTATAAATATCTTGCCAAAGAAATCATACAATACCCATTAGGATTAAAGAGTTGGACAAGAAGTAAGTAAACCCAGAAAATCACTTTAGAACTTTGTGAAGGCTTGTGTGTATTCAGAAATTTTGAAGTATTCAAGTTAAGTTTCAAGCCAAGCCTTCTTTCTATTTATAACAGAGTTTTGTAACAACCTGTAATCGATTAAACGCACCCAATAATCAATTAAAACGAGTCATGTAATCGATTAAATTACCACTTAATCGATTAAAGTGTTTAAGGCTGATTTCTAGGTTTCACAACGAACAAGATAATCGATTAAATCGAGCTGTAATTGATTATCGCAATGAAGTTTTATAACAGAAGCCTCTTGTGTAATCGATTACAATATTTGGTAATCGATTAAGGCTGAGAAACAAGCTTTTTCAAAATAGTCTATATAATCGATTACAAATGATGGTAATCGATTAAATTAGTGAAAACATGTTTTTCAAGATAGCTTGTGTAATCGATTACAGCAAATGGTAATCGATTTAAGCAGCAATGCATTATTTTGGGTTTACACTATGTAATCGATTACAAATTATTGGTAATCGATTAATATATTCATTAAAGCTTTTCCAGTTTTAAACACAATCCAAATAATCGATTAATCTGTAATGTAATCGATTAAACTGTTCATCAAAGCTTTTCCAGTTTTGAACATGAACTAAATAATCGATTAATCTTCTGGGTAATCGATTAAAACAGTGAAATTACATTTTTCCAAAAACATTACCCATTTAGATCTTTTTCGAAATAGCTTTGGTTCTTTGATGAAAAGTCTTAAGCATGTAAATGATTTTATGCATGCAAATGCAAGGATCAACTGACTTGTTTCTCATACACTTCACTTTGGATTTTAATCTTCAAGGCATGTGAAAAGCTCAAAACATTCTTCTAGAAAACAATAGGAATACCCATAATAACCAAGAGGGGGATGAATTGGTTAAAACTTGGTCTTTTAAAAATATATTTATCAAATCAGAGTTAAGGGATCTTTATCACTTTTAAAACCAAGAATGCTTTTATTTAATCAACTTACTCAGCTCAAGAAACCAATAGCTTAAAACAGAACTTGTTGGGTAATGATAATGAAACCAAGAACAAATGAACAAGATGACTTATAGAGATAGAGATAAAAAAATCAACACAAGCAATTTATACTGGTTCACTTCACAACAGAAGTTACATCCAGTTTCTTCTAATCAACACTAGATTAGAGTTCCACTATTATAAATTTCTGTTCTTACAAGCTTTACAACAACCTCTCTTTATCAACACTAGATAAAGAATAGAAATCTAAAACCCTATTAGACTTCTAAGGAATAAGAACCAGAGAATACTACTCTATTCTTTCCTAGAGAACACTACTCTAGCCAAATCTTCAAGAACCCACATACAATAGCATCAAATAACAGAAATTACAAAACCGAAATTACAAACACAGATTATGGAGAGAGACAACCTGATGATCCAATGGATATGAATGCATATGAATTACCAATTAAGGTTGAATAGCAAAAAACAGAATTTCAAAACATGCTCTCCACTAAACTCTTGAAGTTTCTTGCCCAAAAATCATTTAAAGCTCATGATGATTAAAGAGTGGGACAAGAAGTTAGTAAACTCAGAAAATCACTTTCAAACTCTTAGAAGGCTTGTTTATATTCAGAAACTATGAAGTGTTCAAGTTAGAAATCAAGCCAAGCCTTCCTTCTATTTATAACAGAATTTTGTAACAACCTGTAATCGATTACACGCGCCCAATAATCAATTAAAACGCATATGTAATCAATTAAATTATTACTTAATCGATTAAAGTGTTCAAGGCACATTTTGGGTTTCAATAACGAATAAAATAATCGATTAAACCGAGCTGTAATCGATTAAGTCAGAAAAATCTTATTTCAGAAAATAGCCTGTGTAATCGATTACGTATAATGGTAATCGATTGAGGTAGCAAAGCAGGCTTTTTCAAATAGCCTACGTAATCGATTATGAATAATGGTAATCGATTATCACAATAAGACACAAAATACATTTTACACTACGTAATCGATTACAAGGAATGTGCAATCGATTAAAACATTCACCAAAGCTTTCCAGTTTCAAATACGAGCCAAATAATCGATTAATCCGATGTGTAATCGATTAAAGTGTTCATTAAAGCTTTTCCAATTTTAAACATGAACTGAATAATCGATTAAAATGCTATGTAATCGATTAAAATAGTAAAATTATATTTTTCCAAAAACATTACTCAATTAAATCATTTTTTTCAAATAGTAAGTAACTTTGATATTTTTATGAAAATCATTTAAGCATGTTAATGAATATGTGAATGCAATGCAAGGATCAAAAGATTGTCTTCTCCTACACTTCATTTGAATTACAATCTTCAAGGCATGTGAAAAGCTCAAAACAATCTTCTAAGTCATAGGCTTCATTCTTCAAGTTGCTCCCCCGATATCCAACACTTCTAAGTCAAAAGCTTCAATCTTCTTGTTGCTCCCCCTATATCCAACACAACAAATTTATGCTAAGTTGTTCAAGTGTGAGTTTTGGTTAGAGAAAGCTAGTTTCCTAGGACATGTGATATCCTAAAGCGGGATAGTTGTAGATCCGTCTAAGATAAAAGTTGTTCTTAAGTGGGAGAGTCCTAAGCCGGTGTTTTAGATTAAAAGTTTTCAGGGTTTAGCAGGATATTACTGGAGATTTATAGAAGGTTTCTCTAAATTAGTCTTGCCTTTGACTAAGCTGACTCGTAGCTTGTCATGTTTTTGTGTGGGATGCCCAGTGTGAGCATACTTTCCAAACCCTTAAGGAAAAGTTGATGATCGTGCCTATGTTAGTTTTGCATAACCCAAGAGAGCATTTTGTGGTGTTTTGTGATGCATCAAAGATTGGTTTATGAGGAGTGTTGATGCAGAATGGCCAGGTAGTGGCCTGTGCTTCTAGACAACTCAAGACTAATGAGATAAATTATCCTACCCATGATCTGGAGTTAGTTGTTGTAGTTTTTTCTCTTAAGATGTTGAGGCACTACCTATTCGGCTCTAAGTTTGAAGTGTTTAGCGATCATAAAAGCCTTAAGTATTTGTTTAATCAGAAAGAGCTGAATATGCTTAATAGGAGATGGTTAAAGTTCCTTAAGGACTATGATTTTGAGCTTAGCTATCATCCCGAAAAAGCCAATGTAATGGCTGATGCTTTGAGTAGGAAATCCCTATAAATATCTGCCCTGATGTTTATGGAGTTGGATTTCCTAGAATAGTTTAGGGACATTAGCCTTGCGTGTGAGGTTACCCCTAATAGTGTAAGATTAGGATCTTTGAGAATTTCTAGGAGAGATTAGAGAGGGCCAGAAGTCTGATCCTTTTTTGAGGACTCAATTAGAAGTCATAGCGTCAGGGGATAGATAGTGATTTTAATGTGGGATCGAATGGAATCCTGAGACTTTGAGATAAAATCTGTGTCCCCCAATGTACCTAACCTTAGGAAGATGATCATAGAGGAAGGGCATAAGAGCAACTTGAGCATCCACCCAAGTGCTACCAAGATGTATTAGGATCTAGGGACGATGTTTTGGTGGCAAAACCTAAAGAGAGAGGTTAGTGAGTTTGTGTATATGGTGTTTAGTCTGCTAGAAGGCTTAGATAGAACATCATAGGCCCTGAGGCAAGTTGCAACCCTTAGAGATACCCAAGTGGAAGTAGGAAAATATCTCCATGGATTTTGTTGTAGGACTACCTAGAACTCCTAGAGGTTTAGAATCTATCTGGGTTATTATTGATAGATTGACCAAATCTGCTTACTTTATCCCCATCAATATCAGGTTTTCCATAGAGAAGTTGACCTCCATATATATTAGTGAGATTGTCAGATTACATGGTGTGTTGTCTAGCATAGTGTCTAATAGAGATCCTTGATTCACCTCTAGGTTTTGTGAGAGTCTGAACCAAGCTTAGGCTATGTTTAGCTTATCACCCTAAAACTGATGAGCAGGCATAATACACACATATATATACGCAGCCCACAAACGAAGGTTCGCGATCATCACAGGTACCAACCACATGGTACAATAATTAGAAAGAAAGCAACAATAACAATCACAATCATTCTAAGTAATCAATCAGTTCAACACACACTCAACAAACTAGTCATCCACTTTTTCCATAATTCAAATAAATTATGCTCAAAAGGATGCATGCACCTGACACCATTCTCACCATGCAATGTGGTACCATTTGAAATAGCCTCTCACTTAGGAAAATGATTCAATCGTTTGTCAGGGTTACCTTGTCGTGCACTAGCCATTCCTCCATGGTGATCAACTAGAGTCTCAAGGGAATTCCAAACCGAGTGACACGCCCCCTAGTACCTGCAGTTTTACCCTCATAAAAACCACAGGTACACTCTGCCTTCATTCTATTTCCATGCAATTATGAAGTATGAAACATAGGCACCATCAATGCACTGACCATGGATAGAGACCGAAATTCTAAGCAATCCCTTCTCCACTCCAGGAATGGTTAAAATTCATAAACTCTTCCTCGCAAGGATATTCAATAAGTCATGTACCCCCCATGTACATACACATCATCCAAACATGGGTTTATCAATTAACCAATCGTGGATAGAGACCGAAATTCAAAGCAATCCCCTTCTCTCTTTAGGAATGCTTAAAATTCGTAAACTCTTCTCTGCAAGGATATGCAACAGGTTGTTGCACCCCCCATGTCCTGACCATGGATAGAGACCGAAATTCTAAGCAATCCCTTTCTCTCTTCAGGAATGCTTAAAATTCGTAAATTCTTCCCCGCATGTATATCCAATAGGCCACTGCACCTCACATGTACAACATACATCCATCACGATGACATCATCAACCTCAACATCACCTCTCATCTATGTCATCATCAACATCAATATCACCTCAATCTCAGTATCATCAACAACATCAATATCATTTCATTTAAATATCATCAACATCATTTCATTTCAACATCATCATCATAACCATGAATATTGTAACGAATCGCCTTGTCTCTACTATATCATCAACCCTTACCGCACAAGATTTAACTTTTAATGAAAACTTCATTGATTTGATTATGAAAATGATGATAAATTTTTTGCGATAATGCAATTATCATACACATATTACAATTACATAATTAATCACATATGTACATATACATTAAATCAATATATGTCATCCACACGTTAATGTTGAATATAGGAGGAGCTGAAGATGAAAATCAAGGATAAAGCCAATGTCACTTGAAGGTTTTAGCTTTTTACATGTCATTCAATTGAAGGCATTTGTAATTTGTAGAATGGTTAAGAAGGCTAATCTTGTGATCCTTGCATTGCATAAAGCATAAACATATTCATGGATAAAATGTTTTAAGAAAAGAACTTAAGAGCTCATTTGTGCATGTTCCATGGTTTTGTCTGCTTTAATCGATTACACAAGGATATAATCGATTACTGGCTTCTGTTTGATTCTGAAAAAGCCATGAAGAACACTTTAATCGATTACTAGCTACTTGTAATCGATTACATAGCACAAAATGTAAATCATGATTATCTGTCTTAATTGATTACCATTACACTGTAATCGATTACACAAGTTCATTTTTAAATATGCATGACTGCCTTAATCGATTATCACAATCTGTAATCGATTTCATAGGCTTATTCTGGAAATTGTACATGACTACCTTAATCGATTACCACAATTTGTAATCGATTACCAAGGCCTATTGCATATACAAGGCTGACTGTTACTTCATGGAATAATCGATTACTTTGTTCGTTAAAGATTTCCGGATTGTCTCAAGAACATTTTAACCGATTACTTGGTTAAATAATCGATTACATATGTTAAAATAACCTGGTGTTGATTGGTAAAATCATTTGTGCATTCATTAATCCATTGGGGATCACATGTTGTGTCTCTCTTAAACTTTCTTGTAGATTATTTTGAGTTTAAAAATACTTTTGTAAGGCTAAATTCAAAGAGTTTCTTTCAAGCTTTCTAGAGTAGTGTTCTCTAGGGATAAAGATCTGAGTAGGGTTCTTAGGATCTTGGTGATTTGATTTCTAATAAGATGTTAGAACTCTGATTCTTTGTCTAGGGTTGATAGAGAAAATCACTTGTAATTGCTTGTAAAGAATACTTTTCAATTAGTGGAAATCTAATCTAGTTTGATTAGAAGAACTGGATGTAGCTTTTCTTGAGAAGTGAACTAGTATATGTGCTTGTGTAAATTTCTATTGTTCTATCTCTTCTTGCTATCTTGATCTCTCAGATGTTGTAATTTCTTCATTACTCAACAATTGCTGGTTTTGTGATTAGAATCTTGGACTGAGTGGTCTGATTGAATTAAGGTTATGTTGGTTTTAAAAGTGATTAATATCCTAAACTCTGATTTCAGGAATTTTAAAAGGTCAAGGTTATTCCAATTCACCCCCCCTTTTGGTATTTGAGTATATTCATTGTTTTCAGTTAAAACTTCCTTTACTTTTACATGTATATATAACTGAAATTACATTTCTAACAAAAAGTCAAATAACTAACTAAGAAAGAGTTGATTACCAAAACACAACTCTTTCCCAAAAAGAATCCAACGTCATTACGTCGGCTTGGCGGCTCCAACCAAAAAGAATCCTCCTCTAGAGTCACCTACTGTTGCTCATCTGCTCACACGAACCAAGGTTCATGATCATCACAGGTACCAACAACACGGTACAACAAAAACAAGGGTGAGTTTATTATGTAAAACCAACAAGTATCAGATAACAGCAGTTGGGAAAAAGACAACATAAATCACCACAATTAATATCATAAACTCATCATTACATTACACATTCAACAAAAACAATCATCCAATGCATTCCACAACTCAAACAATCATGTTCGAAATAATGCATGCATCTGACTCATTACTCAGCATGCAATGTGGTACCATCCTCATGCAAATAGCCTCTATCAGGAATAATGATTCACCGCCTATCAGGGTCACCCTGTCGAGCATTGGCCATTCCGCCCCCCCACCGGGTGATCAGCCAGCGTCACTAGGAAATTCTAAACCTGATGACCCCTTAGTACTTGCGTTCTCAGCCAACTCAAACCCACAAGCACGCACATACCTTCATTCTATTTCCATTCATGCATATGAAGTATGAAACATGGGCATCATCAATGTATGACCCGGCTGGGAACACATCCTTCCTCGCAAGGGTAACCCGTCATACACCCCCATGTACATACATAACACACCAATATGGGCTCACCGATGCACTAACCGTGGCTAGGAACAAATCCTTGCTCGCAAGGGTAAAGAACCAGTCATTGCATCCCACATGTGCACAATCAATGTATGACCCGGCAAAGAACACATCCTTCCTCGCAAGGGTAACCCGTCATACACCCCCCATGGGTTGGACTCCCTGGCCCCCAACTATGGTATCTAAACTATTACCAACATAATAAACTCCCCTTACCTGATCAGGAGTTCTCCCTATTACAGCCTAGCGGTGTTATTTCACGACCCTTAAAAAATGTGTGCTTGTCTGAATACAGAGTTCTACATACCAAATTGAAGGCAATTTAGTATAGATTTCCAAATCAAGGTCAATATTAGCATTTGGGGTCAAATACCCACTCAAATCAAAAAGGGGCTAAATGGTGTTTTTGCGAGTTCACATCAAAAGACATCATTTTGAAATTCTGATCACACCAATGTGACCTCTCAACAAGGATCATAGAAATGACATAAATTTACTAAAAAGGAGATTTTTACAACATCTCATTTTCAAAGGGTTTTCAAAGGAAGTGTAAAACTCCCAACAACGATATCCAAAATACAAGAGACACTAAGAGAAGCTTAAATTAGCTAGAAGAAGACAAAGGAAACCAAGATTACCTCAAGGAAACCAAGAAAGAAGGATTTGGGAGCTCCGTTCACTACCGAAACTTCGGGTTGAGTTTCGAAGATTTCGCTCTGATTAAGTGGTTCTTCTCTGTGTCGTGGTCCTCTGGTAAGCTACGATGGCCCGTGGTGGTTAATGGTGGCCTTGGGTGGTGGAAAAGGTGGGTTTGGGGCTTTTGGGTGAGAGAAGAAAGAGAGAAATGTGTTTTTTTACGTTTCTCCGCTACTGATTCGTCCCGCTCAGCGTGCATACAGGTCCCGATCAGCGTGCTGGTCGCGCTTAACGCGACATCAATAGTTATTATTTTAAAGATCCGAACGGTAAAAAGATGAAGGGATGTGTTGGGAAGTTATTATCAAAATCTAAAGGCGATCCAAAGGTTAAAGAATCCGAGATGATAGTTTTATCGGAGCAGGTTATGGGTCAGACTATCACTCTCGCATTGCAAAAATAAGTCAACAACATTCACATAACTTAACATTCATACCAAGAAATTTCTCAAAGTTAATCTACACAACAAATCAACTAATGCAAGCTTATCAAATAGTCAAATAACCCAACAAATACATAAAACATATACTTTAAGTTATCAAAATTTCAGGGTGTTACCACTCTCCCTCCCTTTTAGAAATTTGGCCCCCGAAATTTACCTGACTCAAACAGGGTTGGATAGGCTTCTCGCATCTGACTCTCTAGTTCTCATGTAGCATCTTCTCCTAATGTAACAAATCACTCGCCTGGGTGAGTGGCTTGCTTTACCATTAAGATATTAACTCGCCCAGGTGAATGAAAATAGGCAAAATTGGTCGCCTGGGTGAGTGGACACAAGCAGGTCACCAATGGCTATAAATAGCCATGCAAAATGAAGAAGGATATATGATTTTGGAAAGGAAGAACGTGAGAAAACACTTAGGAGGCTTAGAGAGAGGTGAGAGAAGAGAGAGAAGGAGTGGAAACTCTACAGGAACAGGCCGAGGATTGCTACCTTCGTCATGTTTTCTGTTGATCTCTTGCTCTGCACCATGATCGGTTAGTTTCTCCTAAGGGTTGGATGTAATCTTTGTAGCCTTATGTATCTCTTTTAATATTTTAAATATGTATGAATCTTTTCTACTCATTCTGGTGATTTCATTTTGTTCTTAATGTTTGATTCAACTTAATCACTAGTTTCATGAAATTAGATTTTAAGCTTGACTGGAAAGTGCCCTTAGGATCTGAAATGAATGATTTTACTCTTTACCTCACGTTGCTAGGAATATAGCATAACGTTTAGATTGCAAATAGCACGAGATTATGATTGTAATGCTGGGTTATTTACTTCGTAGGCGAGGGATCAATATTCGGTAAATATCCTTAGAATTCTCGAATGCAAGGGATCGATTCTGGGTGAATTAATGTGTGCATCAGTAATGATAGAAAATGACTTATACATGGTAATATTAAATGGGTACTGAAGGTATGAATGATGAAACTCAATCCTACGTTCTCTTCAATTAATTTAATTCATTAGTTTCCGTATTTCTGTTATTTTCGTTATTTTCGCAAAACCAACAAAAACTTCGACTATACTTGTTGTATATAACCTATTAAACTGTTACTTTTATTTAAATTAACTGAGTAATCAAGTCCCTGTGGAGATGATATTTTATAATTTTTTAACTTACAACGAGAATTGGTACACTTGCCAAAAGTCTAACAGCTACCAAGATGTATCAGGATCTAGGGACGATGTTTTGGTGGCCAAACCTGAAGAGAGAGGTTAGTGAGTTTGTGTATGTGTGTTTAGTCTGCCAAAAGGCTTAGATAAAACATCAGAGGCCCTGCGGCAAGTTGCAACCCTTAGAGATACTCCAGTGGAAGTGGGATAATATCTCTATGGATTTTGTTGTAGGACTACCTATAACACCTAGAGGTTTAGATGCTATCTGGGTTATTATTGATAGATTGACTAAATCTACTCACTCTATCCCTATCAATATTAGATTTTCTTTAGAGAAGTTGACCTCCATGTATATTAGTGAGATTGTTAGATTACATGGAGTGTCGTCTAGCATAGTGTCTAATAGAGATCCTAGATTCACCTCTAGGTTTTGTGAGAGTCTGAACAAAGCATTGGGAACCAAGCTTAGGCTAAGTTTAGCCTGTCACCCTAAAACTGATGGTCAGGAATAACAAACCTTTTAGTCGTTGGAGGACCTTGTGAGGGTATGTAGGTTGTAACGACTGGCCTCGTCACTACGATATCACTACTCTAAACGTATAAATTTCAATTTTTTATGAAAACTCTATTAATTTGATTATGAAAATGAGAGTAAATTTTTCGTGATACTACAATCACCAGACATCGCACAAATATATGTAAGTATATTAAACAAATACATATCATTCACCTGTCAAAACATAATTAAGTTTTTCACACATATATATATATAAGCTTGAGATTACATGTTCGATAAAATAAAAACATGGAACCAACTAAGAAAGAGTGGATAACAAAACACAACTCTCTCCCAAAATAAATTCCAACGTTATCACAGGTGTAACACCCCGAAATTTAGGAATCACAGTTAATTACAGGGGTATAACGTTAATTGGAGGCAGTACCGAAGAATTTAGGAAAATGACGGAAATGCCCCTGGACATTTTGGAAATGACCAAAGTACCCCTAGGCATCTTAGCAGGATATCTTAAGGAGAAAATTCTATAAGTACTCTAGGATGTTTGAAACATGAGTTAAACACCCTTAGGGCAACAATTACAGAGCTTCCCATAATATTTTCGGAAATGACGATTTTGCCCCTAGGGTTAGTGGCAAAATTACCAAAATACCCCTAGGTCAAAAACTGACCAAGATGGCCTCAGAAATTAATGGGAACTTGAGCATAGGATAAGATACTTTTAGACAACAAATTATTAGCAATGTGGAGGGCAGAGAACCCCAAGATAGAATTTCTATGAATTATGGAAGTTAGGTTAAAAA
>PYAF01005932.1:38112-56727 GCA_007407185.1 Glycine tomentella
CATGTGCATCACCAACTGCTGTCAAAATTGTGATTCCAGCTGGCACATACCAAATGGGTGCAGTTGATGTCAAAGGTCCTTGCAAGGCTCCTATTGAGGTTCAAGTTGATGGAACAATTCAAGCACCAGCAAACCCAACTGACCTTAAGGCAGCTGACCAATGGTTTAAGGTTCAACATGTTAACTCTTTCACCCTGTCTGGTAAAGGAGTTTTTTGATGGTCAATCTCCAAATGCTTGGAAACAAAATGATTGTAACACAAACAAGAACTGCAAGATGCTTTGCATGGTAAATAAGTATTAATATTGAAATTAAAAATAGCTTGTACCTTTATCCAACACAAATTTAACTTCCTTTTATTATTTTTCAAATGTCAACAAAATTTTGGTTTTAATTTCCTCAATAATTCAATTGTCCGTGACATTACTTCTAAGGATAGCAAAAACTTTCATGTGAATGTTTTGGGGTGCAACAATTTCACATTTGATGGGTTTAAAGTTAGTGCCCCAAAAGATAGCCCCAACACCGATGGGATCCACATTGGAAGATCCATGGATGTGAAGGTTCGTAACACAAACATTGCTACTGGAGATGACTGTGTCTCATTGGGTGATGGTTGCAAAAATACAACTGTCCAAAATGTGAATTGTGGACCTGGTCATGGCATTAGTGTTAGAAGCCTTGGGAAGTACGATGCTGAAGAGCCCGTTGCAGGTGTTCTAGTTAAGAATTGCACTTTGACTGAAACAGATAACAGCGTGAGGATTAAGACTTGGCCTAACACGCCAGGAACAATTACAATTACTGATATGCATTTTGAAGATCTTACCATGAATGTATAGGATGATGATATTATTTTGGTGACTAAATAGTTCATACACTAAGTTGATTTAAAAGACTGATCTTTATTCCATTTCTTGTTCTTATGATGGCATAGAATCCGTCAAAAATCAAGATAAGCAAGGTTTCCTTCAAGAACATTAAGGGAACTTCAGGAACTCAAGAAGGGGTGATTCTTGTTTGTAGTAGTGGTGTACCATGTGAGGGTGTAGAGATGGCTGATATTGATCTCACATTCAATGGAGCTGCAACAACAACTAAATGTGCTAATGTCAAGCCCACAATAACAGGAAAAGCTCCTACTTGTGCAACCTAGAATAAGTAACAACAATAATGCCCATTGTTTTTACAATTTTTTTATACTTTTTTTCCTATGTAGAGTAAGAAGGCCATCCCCATTAAAAGAAGAGATGTCTAGTAATTGTATTCTCTTATGAATAAATACCTCAACGTGACTATGGTAAAATAATGATCATATATGTAATGTTTCTTCAATAGCAAAAGACTTTTCTTTATTCACATTATTAATTAGCTTGTAATATTTCCCAAATTCATACCCAAGTTTAAAACTTAGAAAGTGTCAAGGAATCATATATAAGTGTAGAACATGAAAACACAATGACTTTGTTTATTATTTATTAATACACTATAGTAATAACTATTAATATACCGTAAAAGGCTCAATGGACCTTTTCCATAGGTGAATTGATTCAACAAATACATTGAAATGGTTACACAACTAAACTTATTCAAAGTTACCTTAAATTAGATCAAACAAGTGTATATTTTTAAAAATATATTAGGAGGTGTTAGGTGTAATACCCTATAAGATATTACCTCTTTCCTTCTTATATTACTAGATTATGAAACCTTAGAATTGAATAATATCAGAGTTTAATATGCAAAAACTTAAAGATACATTACATACATAAATCCTTAATCGCATGCATCTCGCTTTGACATCATTCCATCTTTTCCGATCAAGTTAAACCCCATCACAAAAGGTTTCCCTTTCCTCGATTCCCAAAATAAAAATATACAATGAACACAAACATCACAACTCATGTGTATTCAAGTACACCTCTGATCATGAACCCATTTTGGTCTTTCTAATTTGAAAATGTGTCACCTTTTAGTCTCAAAGAGGTTTAAATAGCAGTTTTTACAACTATTAAGATGTTAGCATGTAAAGCGTCTTTATTTTAAAAGAATAAGACAAAACCTATGTTGTAAGACATATTTAAATTATGACTTCTAAAAAAGTAAGAAAATATTTTTTAAAAAAGCACATCCTAAATTGTTTTATGATTATTAAGTTATTATTTATATTTTTAATTATATATGAAATACTTACAATATTATTAATATTAATAATTAAATATTATAAATAATGGAATTTTAATATAAAAATGGTGAATGAATAAATTTTTGTCGCTAAAATAGTATGTTCTGAAAGCCTTCTTGAGATGAAAATCCTTTTTCGTGGCTACTTTGAAATTTATTTCGAGCAAAATAGCACTTAAAACTGATTTGATTGCTAAGAAATAGAAATTTGTTATTACCAATGAACGAGAAAAAATTAGTGTTATTTCTAACATCATTGACACTATTAGGGACTAAAATGCAGCCGGTCTCTGTGTTATTGAAGATCAGGGCTCAAAATTAATCGCTAGAATTTCCATAAAACAATTTTCAATATTTAAATCACATTGTGATCACATTAGCGACAAGAAGTAATGCCACTAAAAAATTTGGTTGCAAAAGTGGTCGTTGTTTTGTGCAAATGACGAATATTTTTATTAGGGTTAAATCGCCTCAATCTATGACCAATAATTTTCTATCGCTAATCCGTGATTTTCTGGTATTGAAGCTTACAAGTGGTTAGTGAAATTGTCTTCATCCATCTAGCCTTTTTGTTTCTCCTCTTTTGGTTACCGATGCCAACATCGTTTTCAACCACTCTGGGTTAATATACACCAAGTATAAAGATTCGCTTATGCATTTGTCACTAGCATCTTCTTTGATCTCACCAAGGTTGCCTCTTCGTCGTTTTAGCTGAGTAAAACCATTTTTTCTTTGATTTCATTTGATCAAATATTATTTATTGGATTGTGTATTTTTAGGTTTATCGAGGATATAAACCAATGATCCAAATTGGTTCTTCTTCTATCCATAGGGCCAAAAGTATCCAAATGGGCATTAATTGAACAAAGAGACGAATTATGCATATTGAAAGGCAATTGTGAAGGATTATAAAGTCAAGTATGGGACAAGTTTGATAGGAATGAAGAAGACTTTGGTGTTATACACTGGTGGTGCACCTAAAGAGAACATGACCCTTTCGATTGTGCATGAGTATGGCCCCATTTTGAAGGAGCTTGAAGGTACCAATCTTGGACAGGCTTATAGGGATATTTTGTGTTGATAAAAAAACATAGTGCTACTCTGCTACAATTTGCAATTAGCTAAGGAATTATATGAAGTGATGATGGTTTGTTTATTAGTGTTAGTGATTTTAAATTAGGGTTAAAGGGCTCTAATGCAGGTTTCTACTACTATGAAGGATTCATGTCATTATGTTTTTGGGATTGTAAAGGATATTTCTCTTTTACTCAAGTAACTTTGTCATTTTTTACTTTTTCACTCTCTAATTGCTATTTTTTGGGTTTATTATGCATCACAAAAGGATGAAAGGTTGAGAGAATTTCATCAGCCTTTTCAGATTGTAATTCAGCAATTTTGTTAACATGCCATTTGAGATTACCTTTTAGCCTATTATTGGTTTGTGCAATCTTTTGAGCCTTTTCATGTATCTCATGGAAAGCATCAACTATATTATCATATTTGGAATTTACCTCAGATTCAGCACTAGAGAATTCTTCATCATCACTTACTGTTCAAGTGAGACAAACATTAGCGTCTTCTTCATCTTCACTAGCTGATGCGGATGTTGTTGATTCATTATCTTCCAAAGCAATGTATGCCTTCTTTGTCTTTCCTTCCTTCTTTATCTTCCTCTCACCTTGTTGCTTCTTTCTGAACATTCATATTTGATGTGTCCAGGCTTTCCATATTCAAAGCAAGTGAAGTTGGTAGAGGTGGTGTTGTTGTTGTTGTTGTTGTCATTTTTCTTGTTGAACTTTGCGAACTTTCTTTTCTTGTTCCTTCTCATGAATTTGCTGAACTTTTTGACAATTAGATTCATGTTGTCATCTTCATCTTCTTCACTTGAATCTTTTTCTTTCTCAAATTTAGATAATGCAACTTTCAAGGCTATGCTTTTATGTTTCATTTCTGCATCTTCTGCATTGGCTAGTTGTGACATTTCAAGTTCATATTCAAGTAGCTTACCAAACAATGCAGCCATGGACATCTTAGGCAAGTCTTTGGTTTCCTTGATTGCTGTAACTTTTGGTTGCCAAGGTCTTGTTAGACACATTAGTATTTTGATGTTCAATTCTTCAGCATCAAATATCCTTCCAAGACCAAGAAGATGATTGACAATATGTGTGAATCTTGTTTGCAGCTGAGATATGTTTTCAGTATTGCTCATCTTAAACACAGCTCAGCAAAGACCCAATGGTCATGAGCACAGACACATAGCAGACATTCTCTGCAAAAACGCGGACCTGTTCGCTTGACAACCGTTTAACATGACAGGCATTGATCCTAGCATCGATTCTAGTATCATCAGAGAAGTCAGGCACTATACTTGGCTTGCCAACGTCATAATGGTCAAAAAGGCCAGCGGAAAATGGCGTACGTGCACAAACTTCACCAACCTCAATAAGGCATGCCCAAAAGATGCGTACCCATTACCCAGCATTGACAGACTGGTCGATGGTGCATCAGAGTTCCAAATCAGGATGCACACCCCAAACAAAGAAAAGACAACATTCTTTACCGAAGATGTCAACTACTGTTACAAAGTCATGCCTTTAGGCGTAAAAAATGCAGGGGCTACATATCAGCAGTTGATGGACTGTGTCTTCAAAAAATAGATCAGACACATTGTCGAGGTCTACGTTGATGACATGGTCGTCAAGTCCTAGAGTAACGCTCAGCACGTAGTGAACTTAGAAAAAGTATTTGAAGAAGTATAGAGGTATGAAATGCGTCTCAACCCCGAAAAATGTACATTCGGTGTGGGTGGCGAAAAATTCCTCGGTTTCAAGATCACACATCATGGAATTAAAGCCAACCCAGACAAATGTACGACTATATTGTAGATGCATAGCCCAACCAATGTCATTGAACTTCAGAAACTGAACAGAAGACTAGCCAAAACTCGCCGAAAAAGCGAAGCCTTTCTACAGGTTGTTCAACAAAACTGAACCTTTCCTCTGGGATGAAACTTGTGAGCAGGCCTTTGAGGCATTCAAAAAGACAATTGTTGCACCACCTATCTTGGGTTGACCTAGACTGGAGGCACCATTGCTTTTATATCTCTTAGTGGCGGACGAGGTTGTCAGCTCAACACTTGTCCAAGAAGAAGGGAAACATCAACTCCTTATCTAATTCACTAGCCGCATGCTACATGACGCCAAGAAACGCCATCAAATGGTAGAAAAGATAGCCTTGGCACTCGTCACTTCCACCTGATGGCTTTGGCCCTATTTCCAAAGTCATCAGGTGATAGTTAAAACTAACTATCCCATCAAGCAGGTACTACGGAAACCCGAGCTGGCAGGCATGATGGTGGCATGTCAGTATGAACCACACGGTCCCATGAAGACACAATTCATGGCGGACTTCCTAGCGAAGTTTGCGGGGAAAGACAAATCCACCCCGAACTGGTGGAACCTCTATGTAGACGGAGTGTCCAATATGAAAGGAAGAGAAACAGGTATCATTCTTGAGGGACCTGGCAACATCTCGCTAGAGCAAGCCCTCAAGCTTAACTTCAAAGCTTCAAACAACCAAGCCGAGTACAAAGCACTTATAGCAGGACTTAATCTCACAAAAGAAGTTGGGGCTAAATGTCTCAGGTGCTACTCCGACTTGCAACTCGTCCAAGGACAAGTAGCCAACAAGTTTGAGACTAAAGAAACTATACTCCAAGTATTATCACTTAGCCAAGACACTCATCGATAACTTTAAGTGTTTTGAAATGTATCATATGCCGAGAGAGTAACACCAAGGCTGACATGCTCTCCAAGCTAGCCAGTACTAAGAAGACCGGGCACTTCAAGACCATTATCCAGGAAACACTCCAAACTCCCACCATAGACACCCAAGTGATAATGGCTGACGAAGAGGAAGAACCTAACTAGATGACCCCTTACAGAAATTTTCTCACCAAGGGGGCACTGTCGACAAATGAAAATGAAGCCCATGAAAGCCAACTACTATGTCATCCTTGATGGCGAACTGTTCAAAAGAAAGCTGACTGCACCTCTACTCAAGTGCCTCGACAACCAACAAGCGAACTATGTTATGAGAGAGCTCCATGAAAGGATCTGTGGCCTCCATACAGGATGACACTCCCTTTGCCACCAAGGTAGTACGAGTAGGGTACTACTGGCCGATGCTCAGAACCGATGCTTTCGACTTCACCCGGAGGTGTAAAAAGTGTCAGGAGTTTGCGGATGTCCCATAGATTCCCCCCTGACAACCTTCGCACTCTGACTTCCCCATGGCCCTCTTCAATGTGGGGGATGGACAACCTAGGGCCCCTACCAAGAGCTCCAGGAATGGTCAAATTCTTACGGGTGACCATCTACTACTTCACCAAGTGGATTGAAGCAAAGCCTTTTGCGAGATATAACAGCCAGTGAAGTAGAAACCTTTATTGGAAACATCTCATATGCAGATACAATCTACCCTTTGCTATCGTTACTGACAACAGTACGAAGTTCAAGGCACAGACCTACAAAGACTTCCTTACACGACTGGGTATCAAACACTTGGTCACCTCTGTCGAGCACCCCAGACTAATGGCCAAGTGGAGGCAGCCAACCAAGCTAGCCTTCGAGCCTTATGTATTAGACTCGATAAGTCTAAATGCCTTTGGAAGGAAGAACTCCCTAGCATATTGTGGGCTTATCATTGTTCACCATAATCAACCACTCATGAGACCCCATTTCGACTCACATACGGCACTGACGCCATGATTCCCGTCAAACTTGGAGAACCAACGATAAGAAGGCTGTGGTTTCAAGAACAAGACAATGAAGAAAACATGGTTGAATTAGAAACCACGGAAGAAACTTAAGACATAGCCAGGATTAGGGAAGAAGCTGCTAAACTTTGAATAACAAGAAGATACAACACCAAGGTTCAACCACGAACCTTCCAGCCAGGCGACCTAGTCTGGCGTGGCCGGCGTTAAGCCAGAAAAGATCCCTGTTCAGGCAAACTTGGAGCCAACAAGGAAGGCCCATTCAGGGTCTCCACCAACTTGGACAAGAATGCCTAAAAGGTACAAGAACTAAGTGGTAAAGACATTCCAAGAACATGGAATACTACCCACCTGAAGTTCTACTACAGCTGATGAATTGAAGGTCGAATGGCGTACTCTTTTTCTGACTCAAGTTTTTTTGTCCCTATAAAAATAGGGTTTTGGCTTTAGAGGTTTTAACGAGGCCCATTCGAAGAACAACAAGGAGAATATGTACTTTAATCGCTACATTGATAAAACATATTTCTCTTTCTGAATTGTATGTACTTGTGTCAACTTTGTAAGAACATAATAAAATTCAGGACCAGTGCTTGACTACTCTCAAAGGTCCTGCCTTGACAAAACCCAAGACCAACTCTTGGTACCACTCTCCAAGGTCCACTCTTAGTAAGCCTCACTAAAATCCAAGGCGAACGTGTCCTGGTAATCACCAAAGGTTCGCAAAACCCTAGGGCTTCCCTAGATGGACTTCCAACAAAACCCAAGGTAGCCCCTTAGTCGATTACAGGTTCTTAATATCCACTTCTGGTGAACCTTGACAAAATCCAGGACCAGCTCCTGGTACTCTCCAAAGGTTCACGAAACCCTAGGCTTCCCTAGGTGGACCTCCAACAAAACCCAAGGCAGCCCCTTGGTCGATTATAGGTTCTCAATATCCATTCCTGGTGAACCTTGACAAAACCCAAGACCAGTTCCTGGTACTCTCCAAAGGTTCGCAAAACCCTAGGGCTTCCCTAGGTGGACCTCCAACAAAACCTAAGGCAGCCCCTTGGTCGATTACAGGTTCTTAATATCCATCCTTGGTGAACCTTGACAAAACCTAAGACTAGCTCTTAGTACAAAACCCAAGACCAGCTTCTGGTACAAAACTTAAGACTAGCTCTTGGTTCAGAACCCAGGACTAGCTCCTGGTAAAAATCCAAAATTCAGAACGGACACATCACTTATCGATCTTCAATAGTTCACAAAACCCAAGACCAGCTCTTGGTAACTAATAGCTTCAACAAACCCAAGATCCACCCTTGGTAAACTTCCTCGATGCCAAGCTTTCCAGGGAAACTCAAGGTACACAAGTTCTATCCTTGACATATTTCATTATTCCTAAACTTAAACTTCACAGGAATACAAGTTCTTAGGAACACAAAACTCAAGGTCTACCTTTGGTAGACAAAACCCAAGGTCCGCTCTTGGTATACAAAGTCTAGGGTCCACCCTTAACACTCCAAACCCAAGACGCACTCTTGGTATAGTCACTCATTTGGAACCTTAACAAGAAGGACCATAGAATTATTTGTTTTGTAGGAACAGGTGTCTACGGTCCACCCTTGACGCTTCAAACCCAAGACGCACTCTTGGCACACATATTCATTTGGAACCTCGACAAGTAAGGTTATAGACGTAGCCACTTGTGAAAGACGGAGTCCAACATCAGTCCAAGGGTCACCCTTAACACTCTAAACCCAAGTTATATTCTTGGTAATTCAGTTGATTCAAAACCTTGACAAGTAGAGTCAGAGGACAAACTACTCATCCTCGAACAACAAGCAAAACGATGGCGCCATTCACGTGGCCTACTTTTATCATCATTATCAGAAATTCATAAACAGAAGACAATATTCAAAATCACAGAGAATTGAAGAAAGAAGAACATTTCATTGAATCAAATTGTCATCTTTACACGGCCTTCACGACCCAAAATAAAACAAAGCAAAAAATACAAGAGGTGGCAGCCTAAACATTGGCTCCACCACAACCGCCCTCTTCAACAGAACCAATTTATTCCTTGTCAACCAAGACTCCCTCCTTTAGATCCTTGAATGGATCAAACAGACCCAAGTCAAGATCTTTTGCAAAGAGGCTAGCTTGCCTGACGGCCTTGAAGAAGGCCTTCTCGTGCAGCTCCACTGCCTCCCTCTTGTAGATGGTCAGCTTTCCATCAAGCTCCTTGTTGACAACCATCTCAGTCACAAGTCCAAGCTCAGCCTTCCTCAGCCTCGCCTCCAAATTCGCTACCTTCTTTGCTAGCTCCTCCTTCTCAGCAGCGACCCTATCAGCCTTAACAGTCAGGTCCTTATTCTCCTTCAGTAAAGCCTTACCCTGGGTGACCAACTTATCACCATCAACCAAGGTGCGCAACAATTTAGCTAAAGCACTACTGGCCTTAGTAGAAAATTGGTGTGGGACCTGACCCCCATAGCAAGGGCCACCATGACACCGTTCAACATTGCATGCTCTACCCGCCAAACGTTGCGGATAGCGGACTTCAGCTTGGTTAGCTCTCTCTCCAAATAAGCTTCCTTACTTACAACCTCTTGGTGGAGCTGCCTATTTTCTTTCAAAATCGCCAAACTCCTTTGTAGAAGGATCCTGCACTACTAGAAAAATCGCTTTCCACATTGGTTATTTTGGACTTTCAACAGGGGTTTTTAACCAACGTTGAAAGTATCAACGTTAACATCGATTTTCAAAAACCAATGTTAACATAGCCATACAACATCAGTTTTCTTAAGAAAACCAATGTCATCAAATAAGAAATTAATAAAAAAATGTAAAATATGTAAAATCAACATCGGTTTTCTACTACATAACCGATGTAGAATGCTATTTTTTTTTAAAAAATACGACCTATTCTTTTCATTGTTTGTGACCCTTATTTAAAAGATTGCCCAAACTCCACCAAAAGCTATAAAAATAAACTACGAAAGCTAAATATATTATGACATATAAAATTAAACAATCCGCTCTTACAATTTTAGTTGAGTGAAGAAAATCCAAAAACAATAAGGAGCAATCACAATGAGCTAATCAAAAAAGCAAGTCTCTATTAAATTATCCCAATCTCAGATCCAGAAATAAACTAAAAATCGATGTTAACGTGTACGTGTTAACATCGATTTTCCAGAAAACCTTAAAAATCAATGTTAACGTGTACATGTTAACATCGGTTTTTCAGAAAAACCTTAAAAACCGATGTTAATGTGTATATGTTAACATCGATTTTGTATGGTTTTTAGAAAAATTGATGTTAACAGAACATGTTAACATTGGTTTTTAAGAAAAACCGATGTTAATCAGGTCCTCTTAATTACGAATTTGCCACCACGTTTTCATTAACATCGATTTTATCAATAACCGATGTCAACTTAGCGATGTTAAAACCCATTTTTCTAGTAGTGTTGGTGGAAACAGTAGAGCGTGAAACCCCTTTCTACCTTATCAAATTCTTGTCAAAGGGGGTCGGGGTTCTTCGTTCAAGCACATGCCCTACGCTTCACAACAAGTCGACCTCCCTTGGGACATGAAAGGGCGAGATGAAGATGAAGGAACAGCAGGGGGTGGTGGCATAACATAAATAGCAGGAGGAGGAGGTGGAGGAACAGGAATAGCAATGGCAATCGGAGTCGGAGTAGCAGGGGTCAAGGTCGGGGCAGCAGCAACAACCATTTCCACTGGGGCCGGTGCCCAGACAATGGGTGATGGAACGGTGGAAATGGGTGCAGCAACAGTAGCAATCACAGGGGCAGGATCCCAGGCAGGGGGTGGAGAAATTGGAGCATGAGGAAGAAATCCCGCGGCCTCCCTCATTGCACGCAAGCTGCGAGGTGCCCTGGACTTCTTATGGCTAGACGTCCCAAAACCGTCATCCCTCTTCCTCTTGGTCAAAGTAAAAGAGGAGGTGGACATGGGCAGGTAGCACGACACCACCATCAGCACCCACAGTCTTCACCAACAGCCTCCAAGGGAAACTCCCCATTATACATGCAAAGCACACAATCACAAGTGTTAAACCAGGTCAAAACACACACAAAAGAAGACAAGGAAAACAAAGGAGGAATAAGGCAGAAAGGGTCATCTGCCGAGAGCAGTGACAGGATGGCTCGCACGTCCAAGGAGGCTGGTAACTGCTCCAGGATCGCTTTGTCCATCCTCTCCACCAATGTCAGTAAGTCTTCATCAAAGGACTTGAACCTGGTGGTTTCAGCTTTCCAATATAATGGAAAGCGAAGCTCCTCGTCCCGGTTTACCATAAAGGGCAAGCCATCTACCACTACACCACTATCACGGACCTTGAAAAAAGGGTCCTTGAAGCTATGGAAGGCATTGGTGTCAACTTCAAATAGTTTCTTGGAAACACTATGCGAGAAGACCCAAGCAACCTTACTAGTCAAATTTGTCTAAAAGAAAAATAAAAAGATCGATACACTCAGTCGAATGTTGAAAAATAAACAAAAAATCTCAAATGCCCTCACCACTGCCCAACTATTGGGGTAAAGTTGGCACGGTGCCACGTTCAAGAAGTCCAGCAAGGCACATTGAAAAGGGAAGAAATGAATAAGAAGACCCAACACCTCGAAGAGGCATCGATATATGAAGAAAAAGGGCAATGCGCCTAGCACCGCCATTCGACAAGGAAAGTTATCACTCCCACTAGGCTTGACAATAATCTTCCAGGAGTCTTCAGGTGTTGTCAAATGCAGTTGACGACACATGGCGTTCACATACGCCGGAGAGTTCAAAGATGACCGGTACTTAAAGACATCCTCTCTCACTTACTCATAGCCAGACAGGGTGGAGGATGGCGACCCAGCACTACGGTTGCGACACGTGCGAGGGGAAGCCCTTGCATTCCTAATGCCACTCTGCCTAACCCTTCCAGAAGCAGACAGAGGGGGAAGGATTGCAAGCGGTTAAGGCTCGCCAGCCCTAGGGACGACATTAGGCCTCGCCCTCTAGCGAAGGCGAGAAGTGCCCTCACTAGTCCGGTGGTAATCAACCTTCCTCCCGAGGAGGAAGATTCATCGTCAGAGATTTCATGGTCAGTTTCCTCTTCTGAGGAATCACCCATAGAAATCACCTCATGCATGAAGGGCTGCTCAATCGATCCCCCCGAATCACTGCCTCCTAAACCCATAGTAGAATTAGAGATGAGGGATTTAGACATTTTTCAAGAAAGAAGTGATACTTAAAGGGAAGCGAGAGCAAGAGAAAGAAAGTTCGAGAATGCAAGAAAGCAAGAAGACAGGTATGGCGGTAGGGGAAAAATGTCAAACGTCTCCTCCATTTAAATGGAGGCGTGACAGTGCAATTACTGGCGAGATTTGAAATGACCCCCTGGAAACCCGCGCCACGACCTGACTCCACTCACCCACTATCGCACGTCTCCAGTATATGTCCACTCCTTGAGTGACACGTATGCACGAGTACAACACGTGGGCGACACACACCTGCAACATAAAACAAAGCATAACGCATGCTTTCAATGCTCACTCCGACGATCAGATATTGGCAGAAGTGCCCAACCTCGACGCTTCACTTACCTGACATGTCCGACCATAGAACAAATATGTCCTCCTTGGACATTTCAATAGTAACAACCCAGACAGCTCACGTCTAGGTTAGGGGGCTTGACATAGCTTCACACTTACATTTCACAAAGTCATCAACATCAACATCAAACATCACTTGTCCACCCTCGAGGACTCCTTGAGCTCACCATTTCTCTTATTTGTCAAGAACACCAACCTTGACAATGGACATTCTTCATCAACGCTTACTCATCCTCTTTTGCTCGCAAGTTGGCTCAGAGGCTGGGGGCTTATGTACTGTACAAAATGGTAATATTACATGTGGCAATTACTGTGGGGTCATTATACACGTGTCCACCCTGCTACAGTAATAATAGGCATTTTCGCTCTCCTATTAACCTTGCTATAGTATCAGTGCACTTGTCCGCCCTCTATGTCAGCTTTGCTATAGGAGCACGAACATCAACCCTCAACAGTCGGGTCTCCCTGGCCCACAGGTTATATGTTATGCTTATTTATTCAAATAAGTGTAACCACTTTATCTCTTAGTATATCTTCAATTATCTCCAAGGGATTATCTACAAGCTGTTATTTATCTACAAGTAACAGTCTATCTATAAGGTACACATTATCTCTTATTTGAATTATATAACTGCCTACTATTATCTGTTTTATTATCAATAGATTAATTATCAAACAAAGGTCCAAGGTCCATACTTCAGACTATAAATACAGGTTCTCTCTAAACCTTTAATTATCTCATATGGATCTCATTTCTCACTATAGTTCACCCACAGTGAACATACATTCCATCCGAGGCACCCTCGGAGACCTTTTACCCACTCTCATACACTCAATTATTCTTCCATAATTGATGTACTTACTTAAGCGTCAGAGTCCTTTCATTTGTTTTGCAATCCCCCCTCCTTAACAAGGTTGACTCACCATCCGATGTGTAAAGTCTGGAACTCACCTGGACTACTTCCAACTCAGTACGTGGTATTTCCAGATTTTGGTAAGAACAAAAAAGAAGCTAGATTATCTAGATAGAAGAAGACCTAATCCTTATGACCTTACTCTTGATGCTGAATTTAAGAGGGTGTGGAGAGAATTTAAACATGTTCTTGCAGAGGAAGAGCTTCACTGGTTTCAAAACTCAAGGGAAAAATGGCTTTTGTTGGGATATTGAAGCACCATGTATTTCCATGGTATTATGACTATTTGTAGGCATAAAAATAAGTATAATCTTCTAAAGGATGACAATGGCAATTGGGTGATAGACTCACAAGCTCTAGAACAGATGGTTATTGATTTCTACAAGATTTGTTTCAGGATGATGGAGGTTATATTTACTTTGCTCTTTCGAATGCTTTCTCTAGCATTGATCATGATGTTTTGAATAGTTTGCATTGGTTTTCTTCCTCAGTTGAGATCTATCAAACTGTCAAGTACTTGGGGGAGTCTAAAGGCGCCAGGCCGAGATAGATATCAAGGGATTTCTTCCATAAATAGTGGAGTGTAGTGGGTGTTAATTTTTGTGATTTGATAAAGGAAGTGACCCAAAATCCCCATAGGGTGGAAGAAATTAACCAAACATTCCTTACTCTGATCTCTAAAAAAGATGAAGTGAGGTTGGTTAAGGACTTTAGACCGATTGGGCTGTGTAATGTTGTGTATAAGGCTATCACTCATCTTATTTCCTAGAGACTCGTCCCATCATGAGTAGTTTGACTGGCCCTTTCCAATCCAACTTTGTTCCTTCCCAGTAAAGCGGGGACAATATTTATTGTTGATCAAGAAGTCTTTCATTCTATAAGAACTAAACGTGGTTAGAAAGGTTGGATGGTGATAAAGATAAAATTGGAGAAAGCATCCGATAGATTGAAGTGGGAATTTGTTTGAGATACATTGCAGGATATAGGTATCCCGAATAATATTTTGAGTCTCATTTAAAGTTGCATCTCTGTAGCCTCAACAAGGATTTTGTGGAATGGAGAAGCACTTCAAGAATTCCATCCTATCAGGGGCATTAGACAAGGGGTCTTTTTCCCCTATTTCTACATCCTATGTATTGAGTGTCTTTTTCAGTTGATATCTATGGCAGTGGATCAAGGTGTTTGGAACCCTATTCGGTTGAGTAGACATGGGCCTCGAATTTCCAATCTGGCTTTTGCTGATGACCTGATTTTATTTGTTGAGACATCAATTGAGCAGGTTCATTCGATTCAAAATATTTTAAATCTTTTTGCAGGAGTTCTGGGCAGAAAATCAGTTTGGAGAAATCTTGGATGTTCTTTTCCAATAATGTGGATATTTTTGTTAGGCAGCAACTTAGCCAAGCAATGGGTATCTAATGGACTAAAGATTTAGGCAAGTATTTGGGTGTCCCAATATTCCATAAGAGAGACTCTTGCAGTACTTTCCAGTTTATCATTGATAAGGTTCACCATCGTATGAGTTCCTGGAAAGGAAGGACACTATGTTTTGCAAGTAGAGTTACCCTTACTAAATATGTTTTACAAGCTCTCCCAACTTATGTGATGCAGTCCACTTGCCATCTATCTAGGGAGTATTTGTTGGGAATTGGCTTACTGAAGTCGTTGGTTGATCTTGGCCCAACTATCTTGATCTCTCAAGACATTAGATGGCTTTTTCCTGAAATGGATGAGGTTGTTGTTAGTTATGATGGGGCAGTGACAAAGAGTGGTGATAAATCTGCTTGTGGTGGTGTTTTAAGGAATCATGAAGGGTGGTTCTGCTGTGGAAGTGGAATTGCGAGCAATTTATTTGGTCTAAAACTTGTGTGGAGGAGAGGCTTTAGAAGGATCATAATTGATTCAGATTCACAAGTTGCAATCAAAATGGTTTCGCAAGGTTGTAGTATGCAACACCCATTTTATAATCTTACCAAAGAGATTCATGATGTTCATGCCTATTAGGGACATGTTACTTCTTGGAGACATATTCTTCCGGGAAGCTAATCAAGTACGCGTTAGCAAAGCAAGTTGTTTCGATCTTGCTATAGTTCAACTTTTTGAGTTTCCTCCTTTGTATTGTTGATAAGTTAATAGCTGATAAGACTCAAGTCTTATTCCCTAGAGGTTTCTAGTTCTCATTTATGTACTCCACACACACAAATAATATGAACCAATCCATTTTCGGGCTTTTTAATTTTTTCAAAATTATCATAATGAATATTTTATGAATTAATTATGAGAATGAGTAAGTTGTCAGGATAATTTCACATAAAAATAATCGTGCTAACAAACATGATTTTGCTTTAGTTCACTTTGTTTATGAAGAAATCATACACACATTTACAATTTCATTATTTTGATTTTTTTAACATAATTTAATTAAAATCGTGCTTGTTCACTTTTATTTTTTCAATATTAAACCAAAATCATCTTTGCAATGACAATTTTGGTTTTCTATCTTTTTAAAAAAAATTATGAATTTATAATTTATAATGAGTTTTATTTTTATTTTTTGCATAAAATTAGGATATTTAAATTTAAATTTAAATCAAATATTTTTTTAAATTATGATTATAATAATAAATTTGGATAATTCAAAAATATTTGAAGTTGTTCATAATATTATAAATAAAGATACAATATATTATATATATATTAAAAGAAAAATATTTATTTGCAGGAGGATATCTCATCTCACATGTAAGTATGATTGTCCTCTTCTTGATCTATAATCATGTCGAGTTTGTTATATTTCCTTTGTCATTATATCACCACAGTTTTCCATTTGGTGATGTGAAAATGATACATATGCGTAATGAATGTCATTATCGTCATTTTGAGTTCACACAAAAATTATTATTATAATGATATTGTTATTTTTATTTTCATCGTCACCAACATCGTTTAAGTTGTATTAAATTTTGCTTATTTATCATTTTATTATAATATATTATTTTTCTTATATTTTTTTAAATTAAAAAATTCCTTAATCATTTATAACTATGCTAAAATAAAAAAATTATTATAAATTTATGATTTTTTTATAAAAAAAACAACCAAAATTATCACTGCAATGATTTTGGTTTAATATTAAAAAAAAATCAAATTGAACTCACCAAAGCAAGCATGACTTCAAGTAATTTACGTAAGAATTTTTTTTTCAAAACAATAAAATCGTCAATCTGTGCACGATTTCTTCATAAAAAAAGCGAACCAAAGCAAAATCGTATTTGTTAGCACGATTTTTATGTATGTAAATGGTCCTTCAATTGTCAATTTATCCATTCTCATAATTAATTCAAAAAATATTCATCCTGATAATTTTAAAAAATAATTAAACCAAAATGGTAAAAAACCCTTCATCCCCGTTAACACCACGCCACCTAGGGTGAATAATTAACATATCACTTCATGAATTGCTCGGATAAAATTAAAATCTTACGCATCTGAATCTGACTCAATCAAACCATCAAATCTTTTAAAAGACAATTTAAAATTTTCTTTCAACAACTTCACAAACACTTATCAAATGTCATGTCTGCACAATTATATCGACTTCACTATCTTCCTCCTTTCACTATCTTCCACCATTCAACCCCACCAATCCCACAACATAACTTCCACTCTTATTAAACCCACAAAAATAATTGCAATTTGCAACATAACAATCCCAACTAGGCAACACTCATCTTCAATTCTCAGAACCCCCAAATGGATTAAACATTAAAAATTAAAAACCTCAAAAATTCATTCATTCAATGGACACCAAGCTTCTAACAATCCGCACCCTCGTCTCATCCCTCAGTTCCTCATCCGACCAAACCCGCCTGGCAGCCCTACGCCACCTCCGCCGCACCTCCGCCGAAGACCCCGCCGCTCGATCCCTCATCTCCGCCGCCGGCGCCGTCCCTCTGCTCGCCTCCGCCCTCTACTCCCCCTCCCACCCCATCCAGGACCACGCCGCCGCCACCCTCCTCAACCTCTCCATCTCCGACCGTCGCCCCCTCGCCGCCTCCCCCGCCCTCCCGGACGCCCTCGCTCACCTCCTCTCCCGCCACGCCACCTCCTCCGCCGCCTCCGCCGTCCAGTCCGGCGCCGCCACCCTCCACAGCCTTCTCGCCGTCGTCTCCGAGTTCCGCCCCATAATAACCTCTAGACCCGACATCATCGGGGCCCTGGTCGGCATAATCAGTCACTCCGATTCCCCGACGAGGTCCATAAAGGACGGTCTCAAGGCATGCTTTGGAGTAGCCCTCCACCCGCCGAGCCGGATTGTACTAATCCGGCTCGGCGCGGTTCCCGCTCTCTTCGCTCTCGTAGCCAAGGGCAAGGACGGGAATAGGAGGGCTGGCATAATCGAGGACGCCACTGCGGTGATCGCGCAGGTGGCGGCCTGCGAGGAGAGCGAGGAGGCGTTTCGGAAGATGTCGGCGGTTTCGGTGTTAACGATGATGTTGAGTTCGGAGAGTGGAAGCTGCAGTTTGAGGACGAAGGAAAATGCTGTTGCGGCGTTGTTGAATTTGGTGAGGTGTGGGAGTGAGAGGGTTTTTCGAGAGGTTAGAGACAAAGTTGGGGGCTTGGATGGGATCGCGTACGTGCAGGAACACGGTAGCCCCAAAGGGAAGAGCAAAGCCGTGGCGTTTTTTAAGCTTTTGCTTGATGGTGGAAGCAGTGGTGAAGTTGTTCAAGATTTGTATCCCGTTCATTCAGAATCGGGTTCAAGCTGCAGTGGGTAACTATCATCGCAATCAACGGAAAATTTTGTGGCCTATAATAATAGTCTTACCTTGTTTGGACATGTTTGTTTCTTGTACAAATTACATGTGACTTATAAAAGAGAAAAAACTCCAATTGCAATATCGCTTCACTCAATCCTAATGTGGTGTTCAGACGGAGAATTTTTATAATAGTCTTATCTAATTCCAGCATATTTGTCTTCACTTATAAAAGAGAACGGATTCGGGGGCACTAGAGACAGAGAATCACAATTTTTATATATATATATATATATATATATATATATATATATATATATATATTGTTCTTTAGTTGGGTCAGTTTTAGGTGGGCTAGCGTGTATAAAATTATGACT
>PYAF01005932.1:56827-155060 GCA_007407185.1 Glycine tomentella
TTTTTTTTTTTTTTTTTTTTTTTTTTTTTTTTTTTTTTTTTTTTTTTTTTTTTTTTTTTTTTTTTTTTTTTTTTTTTTTTTTTTTTTTTTTTTTTTTTTTTTTTTTTTTTTTTTTTTTTTTTTTTTTTTTTTTTTTTTTTTTTTTTTTTTTTTTTTTTTTTTTTTTGTCTCTATTGCTTTGATTGGACTGTAACCTGTGTTTGCCTTGCTCATGTTGTGTGTAGCTTTGAATTAAAATAGTTAACCCTAAAATACTTGTGCATCACTGCTTCAAGTGGTTGATCTGGTCTTGTACATTGAGAAGCTAACGAGTACATTCAGGGAGGATACTGAGTAAATAGAACTATATACCATCATCTTATCAATAGTCCCCGTGGTTTTTGTCAAATTCACGTGATATATCTTCTATTTAACTTAACATTAACCCTATTTACAGGGTACATAATGTAATGAGTTTCTTAGAAAACAAAAACACAATGTAATGTGGTATACGGTGGGATGTATTTTAAACTACTGCAGAAGGTTATTGCAGGGAATAAAAAGAAAGGAAATCATGTTAATTTTGAAGAAACTACAAGGGATGTGAGTGTAATTTACTCTACTCTATGTAATGTGACCTTATTCATGCATCCATCAAATTATTCATTTTAAATAATTTGCACAATCTTCCTCAACATGCCTAATCTCAATCTCAAGCTAGCTCAGAGAGACGGTGAAATAGTTAGTGTTTGAGACTAATGAAGAAAGTTTATAGTATGTATAATTTTTCCATGCTTTAAGTTTTTTCTGTCATGTTGTTGTGTGGTGGTCATTTGATTGCTGGGAAGCACAAGGCTGGGTTGTAGTTATTACAGCATGAAGTGATATGTAAGTAAATTTTGGTCTCTGATACTACTTGGAAGATTTTCCTGGCTTTTAGTGTGTCCGTTTTATACCAGCTGATGTGTAGTCTGTGTTTTGGTTGCTTCTCACTAGAAATAGACACTTGCTAGAAAGAAATGTGTATTATGAAGAACAAATGCAAAATTCTCACTCTTTGGGTGATAAGAATCCTGATCAAAAGTCTGATGAGCTGTGAAAATCTTTGGCTGAAATCTCTTATTAAGAATAAAATAGAGATGCACATATTGATTTTTTGGTTGGATATCTAATGATGGGTGGAATATAATAGAGTATATTTACCATACCATTGACTATTTTGTGATACAATTAAGTTTCTATTTTGGGAAATGGACGGAATAGTAAGGAGATCAGTAAATTATACTTGATTTCATTCCATCTTATATCCCCAAATTGTGTTAATAAAAAAAAATATTGGATAAAATGAAATGAAACACATTCAATCATGTTCCATTTCGTTTTATCCTGTTTTTAGGACCCTAAACAATGACAACTAATGCCATTTTATTCCATTCCACTCTACTTTGTTGATGGTATCTACTTATTCTGCTAACTTGGCATGAGCTTTGGCACCTAAATTGTTCAATATGAATGTCCATCTTAAATAGCTATAGTAGTTCACAAAATAGCTATTTTATTGATGGTTCATAATGTTTTGTGCCCTGTGAATCAGAAGCTACTGGCGTTTCATGAATTCGAGGTTTCCTCTCGGTCCTTCTCCTAATTGCTCTTTCATTTTCACTTTTCAATTATGTTGAGATGGTGGAGTGTGATTGTAATGTACAGTACTGAAGGATACTATTTTAAACTTTATATCTATTTCTTCTATTCCATAGACTACAATCAGAGGCCCTTTTGAAATTTTCCTGTGAGTTTGGTTCTGTAAGCGCAAGATACAAATACAATATATAACCTAGGAGCTCAAACATAAGGCTAGTTTGAGAGATCAAAACAAAATTTTAGACAAAACTACAGTGTACAAAAAACGAAAATAACTTGACCAAAGTAATTCAAAAAGTTGCCTAACAATAATCTCTCTAACTTCCCTTGCAATGACTGTGCTGATCGAATACTTTTGATCTTCGGGAAAATCCTAGAGATGTATGATTATTATTCAAAAGGATTAAAGGAAAATATCCATGAAGTTGCTAAAAATATCACCCCTTCTCATTAGGCTTCTGATTGAGTGCATATAATTGCAGAGTTGAAAAGAATTTCCTTGATTATATGCGTTTTTGTCTCTTATCATGCAGCTCTAGGGAACAACAGGCGTAATATATGGTTGAACAAGCCTGTATCATTTTGTAATGACACATGTTTCGAAGTTATTACTATTCACTACCTCAATTTCTTTTTTGAGTATCATTAAGATTTTTATCAGAAATAAAAAAAAATGCAATAATTTTTTTTGTTCCCGTAAAATAGTTATCAAGTTTTCTGTTGTATTTTTTTTTTCCAAAATAAATACACACTAGTTGTTTTTTATTTCCACTCTCATCACAAATTTTTAAATTAATTAAAAATTAGGTAAAGAGTGAAGATTGAAAAACAAATTGTTATCTTAAATTTTTAAAAATAAAAAATAAATAAAAACAAAAAATTCCGAAAAACTGACACTTGAAAAAGAAATGAGGGAGAAAACTTCTAATACCTATTCCATTCATAATTCCATCAATCACCTTTTTTTAAAAAAAATAATTGATTTTTTTTTAATTTTCTTACACTCGTAATTAAAACTGAGGGAGTATTTATGAATAATATGTAGGAAATCTACTAACACAGATGAAAATAGATGGTGATCTGTTTTTAGTTGCCTAAGCAAAATTTAGATTATGTTCTTACCAAAATCTGGAAATTCCACGTGTGGGCTAGACGTGGTCTAGGTGGACTCCAAATTCTGCATGTCAAACAGTGATTCGACTTTGTTTAGAAAAGGGACCTACAAAGCAAAGTAAAAACATTCCGACGCTCAAGTAGGTACATTAATTATAGAGAATAACTGAGTGTTATAAGAGTATGAATATATCGAGTAGTGAGTTTCGAGTACGGAATCAAGTGTGTCTAGAGAGAACCTGTAAGGCTGTATTTATAGCGTAAAGTATGGGCCTTGGGCCTTTGTTTATTGATAATATGTTGATAAGATAATAACAGATAATAGCAGACAATTATCTAATTCAAATAGAAGATAATGTGTATCTTATTGATATACTGTTACTTGTAGATAAGTAACAACTTCTAGATAACTTGTTGAGATATGATAAGGTAGTTGCACCTATTTAAATAGTTCAACATAGTTGATATACTATTAATAAGGAGATAATAGTGTTGGTGTCCGTGCTCCTATAGAAAGTTGATGTATGCGCTTCTGTAGCAAGCTAACAGGGAGGGCGGACAAGCATGTCCGAGTTGATACTTGGAAAATAAATAGGCACTATTAATGCAACAGTGTTGATGTGGAGGGATCCACGTGTAAGTTGACATTTATAAAATGATCACGTGTCATTTTAATATTTTGAACAGGACGGATTCAATAGCTCTATTAGAAAAAATATGTAATCAATGATGCAGTTCTCATGCCGCAAGGAACTGAAATTTGGAACCTAATAAAGCAAGAAGGCTTATTTTGATTGGGGCAAACACCTTCAAACAAATGTAAAGCCAACATCTTAATAGTCTAAGCATGATGTATCCTTTCTCATCTAATCTTTTACATGTCCCTTCATGTTTGCTGAAAGTTTCAATTCCCCTCCTTTTATTTTTTCTTATTTTTAAGCATAGCATAAAGTTAAAGTGGATTCACTTTGCAAGCCAATTTTTAATTTAAAAGATATTTTTATTAATCTTCGTTTCATTCTTTTATATGAGCTGAGGGAGACTTCGTCCAAACGCCTAGCTTTTGGATAATGGTCTTTGCTTTATACACAAGAGTGACCCCGCATGGTTCTACTTCTTGGTTCTGTCAAGCTTTTTCCTTTTCGATGACCAAACCATTTTCATAATAGTTCTCTTAATGTACTTTGCACTGTGCATGGGATTCCACATGCTTTATTGAAGTGGGAAAGACCAAGTCAATTTATTTATTAATTTTGAAAGGCAAATCAATATATTTATTAAAATGACTTAATTATGAATTTAGAGTATGTAAGTTGCACCTCTTCAGATTTGGTATTGTATTTTTTTTTGTCATTTTTAAGTCTTGTAATTTTGACCTTTTTCAAATTTAGTATCTGTAACATTATTTTTTTCATTTTTTCCCTAGTTTTTCTAATTTTGGTCTCCAAACCAAACATAGGAGTACTAAAAATTAAATGAAAAAAATTAAAAACTTAAAAGAATTTAAATAGAAAAGATGTAAATATACATAGACTAAATGAAAAAAAAAAACTTGTAGAAACTAAAATTAGTGTAGATTTACAACACTAAATTTGTATTTAATCCTATTAAAAATTATCAAATTATAAGTTAAAATATGTTAAATCCTTTTACTCAAGATCTGAAATAACATAGTTCACCCAAAGTTTAAATTAAAAGAACAAAATAATAAAATTAGTATTAACTTATTCTCCTTTTAACTTTCTTATATTTTAACATTCATTTAACAAAAAAAATATGTTATGGGATAATTTTTTATTACACATATACAAATAAAAAGAAAAATCTTGTGGGGGCAATTGCCCCCACACCTCAACACATGAATCCAAGCCATGAAATGGTAATTCGATTATTTTACCATAGGGTTATCTTTAAAACTAGTTGTAAGTCCTTAGTTGACAAATTACATGGTTCCAATAATCAAATTAGTGAATGTGGACTTCTAATCCAGCAAGTTCACAACTTCTAATGATATACATGGGCTTTCAAATCAACTTCGGGGAGTTATTATTGGCCCATACATGTTTTTGCTATTGGCCCCTACCTAATCGTGAAAAGACTCTTTTGTCCCTCATTTGAAAATTCTCCACCCCTTCCTCTTCTTCCTTCTCTCTACATGTGCCTCCCAACTTCTTGGCACCCCCACCTTTTCTTTCCCTTTTGTGCCTTTCCTCTTTCCCAACCTTTCCCTTCTAAACCCCATTCTCAACTCTTCCATTCTCTTTTTCCTTCCTAACCTTCTCCTTCTCCGTCCTTTCCCATCCCTCCCCTTCTTACCCTTTTGTGCCCCTTTGAGTTGGTAATTTTTTTGTGATTTTATGTTCAATGAAATCACAATTCATTGTAGATATGTGCACAATGGAATCACAATTCCATTTCTTTAAAGAAAACACGAACACCCAACGGAATCGTGAAATACACAATGATGTATTTTTTTTACTCTTGAATGACACAACGAAATCATGATGCTATTGTGAGTTTGGACAAAGACTACTGTAAGATCGTGTTTTCATTGTGCATTTTGAACAAATGCACAATGTGAACACCATTCCGCTGTAGTATTTGGCCATAAATACAATGAAATTGTGATTATGTTATGTGTTTTGATGTTTTATTATGTAATGTTTTTAATTTTATTTTCTTAGTTAAATATAATTGTTTACTATGAAGGATTATTGACTTATTTTTCCACTTAATTTTTTTCATATTTGTGATGGCTCGCATGAAACAAACATCATACGTTGTTGGACAAAACCCCCCATATGAAGGCCTCTCACATAAAGGGGAAGATGCGGCAAAGAGGCATCATAGTGTAATTGTGTCAGCACATGCCGTGTGTTGGGTTAGTCAAGAATCTTGAAGGGGGGTGGATAGATTCTTTCAAAAACTTTACCACTTAATTTCTTAATTCAATTAAAATCAGTACCCCTTCAAAAATCAAGGATTTAACAAATGATATGTTGAAGCAAGATCAACAAAACTTAAAACCAATATATCCAAAACAAACCTTGGAAAATAGAGTTACGTGACCCTTTCACATTAATTCCATTACCAAGATTGAATAACAAGACAAAAGTTTAGAGAAAAAGAGAATCAAACACAAGGTTCATATTTGTTCAGTCCTAGAAGGACCTACATCCAGTTGTTCTAATAACCGTTAGAACTTCCACTAATAGAGAATCAAATACAAATACTATGCACAAGCAATTCCCTAATACTTTACTCTCCCCTTGAACCCTACAAGAGAAAGATTAGGAGTGGAAACCTTATCAACTCACAAATAACCCTTGATAACCCTAATCAAGGTCAAAAACTAGAAAGAATTCAGAATAAGATTGAATACACTTTTTTATTTTGATTATCTAAACTTGATAACCTATTACATAGTGATTGAACCTATTGCCTCTTAGAAACTTAGAGATCAAATCATCAATCTTCTCATGTTTTTTTTACCTACTAAGCATGGATAAAGAAATATAATCTAAACTATTCAACATTAGTTCTAAAGGGACTCATAGGCTTCTCTTCTGCTTCTTTTATTGTTGTTGTTGTTGAGCCTTCTCCTTCCTTAGGCTTCTTAATCTA
This sequence comes from Glycine tomentella, assembly GCA_007407185.1. Classification (NCBI taxonomy): domain Eukaryota; kingdom Viridiplantae; phylum Streptophyta; class Magnoliopsida; order Fabales; family Fabaceae; genus Glycine; species Glycine tomentella. The sequence continues at coordinate 63,185 of PYAF01005932.1, forward strand.
GCCTCATGTTTCTTCTTCAGCTTCAATATAGCCCATTTTCTTGAGAACCTTAGCCTTCACTTCAAACTTTGGCCCTACAAAGTGAAACACATCTTCCTGGGTATCCACTTGGAAGTGATCAAGAATCTTGGAGACCAACACTTCAGATGAAAACTTGAAAGAACCAATCCTCTTGGTCTTTAGCATGTTGTCCACAACAACATTGGCCTAGTCTATCTTCATTCGTCCCTGCATAAGGTTGATGAGAATAAGGTCTTCTTTTGTCAGCTGAGCGTGATTACTCTCCTTGGGAGTAATGATCCAAGTGAGCACATAAGCTAGAAGTTTGTGTTCCAACAATAAGGGGTTTGTACCAAATCTCTCTTTTCCCTTGCCTTTAGACACATAAGCAGTGTAAGTGGAGGGGTCCTTCATCAAATTCTTGTACTTGGTGATTTTGTTGAAAGTCACACCAACATATTTTAGTCCTCTTTCATTTTCCATCATCTTGTTAGATGACAAACCAACATCCTTTTCCCACACCTCAAAGGTCATCACAATATGTTTCCCCTTTACCTCAGCACATAGAAAACCAATGTCACCATCAATGTGAGTTGTAGTATAGAAGACTCTTACCAACTTAGGGTAGTAAGTAACCTTCATCTCCACAAGCTTTTTCAACTTATGGTACTCAAGGAGTTCTGGAAAGAAAAATCCTTGAGACTTCAACCATTGTAGACTCAAGAACTTGGGTTGAATCAACTCATTTTTGGCATAACTGAACTAGTAAGATGCCTCATAATGTTCCTTAGAAAACCACAAAGTTGCCTTTGGAGAGGGTAATGGTGATGGAGACCTTGTTGTCCTCTTGCCCTTACTGGAAGATCAACCCTTTGTTGTTTCCTTCTCCTTTTTCGAGCTTGGTTTAAGGGCTTTGGGTCTGTGCCCAATGCTCTTCATCCTCTTGCCTTTAGTTTCGACAATTGATGGAGGCCGGGGATAAGAAAAGAAAGAGAGATGGAGAGGTTTGGAGAAGATGAAAGGATTTGTTGTAAACACTTAGGTTTCGAGAAAAGGCTAAGAGATAAAGGATAAAGGTTTCTAAGTCAAGAAAAGGGTTTAATAAAAATAGAGTAAAAGTCTTTTCGTTTTCGAAAAATGTTTCAGACACTTGATTGAGTGTTTTTAGTTTAATTTTTTTTCTATTCTTCTTAACTTATTAGACTTCTCTTGGACTTTTATTTTCTCACTCTAACTCAGTTTTTGTCTTAGGCAAACAATTGGGCTTAATTGATAATTGTTGCTTATTTTCGATTTTTTTGCTTATTTGACCTATCTTTCTTGTGCAGGACCCAGAGGATTCTACAGAACTCCAAGTGGAGCATATCAATAGTCCTTGGAAAAGATAAGGAAAAGAGCTACAATTTTGTTAGATATAAGCCAAGGCCAATTGATGGAAGTCCATTGCAAGCTCAAGGCCAAGAAGGAGAACTTGAAGAACTCCCACTGATTAGCTTTAGAGGGCCCATGACAAGAGCTAGAACTCAAGCCCTTCAAGACCACATCAAAACTAACTTGTATCTGTTGGACAAGAATGAAGAAGCACCCCAACTCAATGCAAACACAAAAGAAGTCCTATCTATTGTAATAGATTACCATCTGTATGTAATAGATTACCAAGACACTTTGTAAAATAGTGTCTGTTTGTTGTAATCGATTACCAGATAGCTATAATCGATTACAAAGTCTGTAAAATGTAAAAAACTATGCTTTAATCAATTACAAGGATGAATTAATCAATTACTTCAGCATAAAAATTGCACTGCACTGCACATGTTGGGTCAGCCAAGAGTCACTTTAGGAGAAGCTTGCACCTTAAGCTTCATTTGGGCTTCATTTCAGTTTGCATTTTCCTTACATTTAGTGGCATTAAGCTTGTAATTTTGTGGGCTATATAAGCTACCCAAAAACTGATTGTAACTAACTTTGGTTCATTAATACAAATATAAAATTTGTGTGAGAGTTTCTCTCTTGTTCTTGTTCAAGAACTTCTAGAGTCTTATCAATGACTTTCCAATGCTATTCTGTTGATTCTTCCTAGACTTATTGGAGAGCTTCTCCATAGTGTCTTCCACCTTCATCCCTAACCTTTCTTCCATGTTCCATTTTTGCAATTAAAAGCTTCTAAATAGTCTTATTTCACAAGAAGTGTTGATAGCTTGTATGTTCTTGAAGTTTGCTTGAAGAGTGAGTTTCATTGCAAGGTAGATTTGGGAAAACTAATGGCTAATGAGTTCAACCATACATCAAGTGGTATCTAGAGCCTAATCCGTGTGGAATTCTTCTTCAAGTTTAGTTTTTAAAAGTTCTTCAAAGGTAAAATTCTACAACTTTGAAAATCTGAAAAATCCATTTCAATTCCTTGTTCCTTGTTGATTTTCGTGTGAATCTTGGTGGGTTGGCTTTGTGATTTGTTCTGCCACCTACCCTAGTAGTCTTCTTCAAGTTTTGTGTGAAATTCATGTTTTCATGTTCTTCATTTGTTCTTGATGTTTTTCTAATTTTCTAGCTTTGATTCTTGCCAACTTTTGTTTGTAGTGTTTTTTTATGTTGTATGACCACTTGTTTTGATTCTACTCTCATGCCTAAACTGAATTAAGTTGTTAGAAGCAAATTTTACAATTGTTATACATTGTTTTTTAATGATTCATTGAATTTCTTTAAGAATTTTTGAACTTGTGCAAAAGAAAAACAAAAGCTTACAAAAATTTTGGTGAAAGAAACAAGAAAAGACCAAAGAGAAACATTTTGGTACAGCCAAAGACATTACTGAACTGTGGCTAAAAAAAATACAAAGAAAAACAAAATTTAGAAGCAAGGCAAAGTTACAAAAGCTACAAGTTCAAATTTCCTTTGAACCACAAAATTAAGTGAACTTGTATGACATGCAAATTTGATGAAATTTGGTTCTAGCAATTGAATTTTTCCTTTGAACCACAAAATTAAGTGAACTTGTATGACATGTAAATTTGATGAAATTTGGCTTCTAGCAATTGAATTTACTTGGCATATCCTCCTTGTGCAGTTTGGTACAACCAATATATGTCCTTGAGCTGTCTCATTAAATTCCATTTGAGTTGTGCTTTTCTAAAAATTTTCTTTTGTTGCTTGTCTCTTAAAAAATTCTAAGGTTTTGTCTTAGAGTTTTCTTGTTCTTGGACTCTTGAGTCTAGCCTAGAATTATTTCCTATTTCACTATAGTAAAGAAGCTTGATTTGATTAAAAGTTTTTGCTTAAGAACTATAGAGAGGAATAAGAGTGGAAAAAGGCAAGAGAGAACATAATAGAAAGGGCCTAGATAAAGTGTGCAAACAAGAGTGTGAGTGGCAAACACTTAGAGAGTGGTGAGAATTTCCTTATACACTTGTGTTTTTGCTAACCATTTGTTTTGAAGGATGAACTCAATAGGACATGAGGCTTTGTCATCTAGGACCTCTAGGTTGATGAGAGCCATGACAAAATAAATGGAAAAAACTTGCAAACCAAAATGGATGGAAGGTTTGAAGAGTTACAAAGGGAGACTAAAAAAAGGAGTAATCCCAATGGTAGTGTGGATTAAGAATCTCATGGTGGTATGGGATGAGTCAGTATGCATCCTCTCATAAAGGAAATTATGAAGAGAATGAGAGAGAGGATTGGACAGGAAATAATAGAAGAGAAAATCATAGGAAAAACAATCCTAGGAGGGAAAATAGAGATGAGAAAGATTGGAAGGTGAGAGAAGAAAAAGAAGGGAGGAATGGAGGATTGAGTGGAGTGAAAATTAAAATTCCAAAATTCCTTGGCAATAACGATCCCGAAGAGTAATTTGAGTGGGAGATGAAAGTAAAAAAAAAAATTTCTCATGCCAACAATTTGATGAAGAAAAGAAAGTTACTATAGCAACTCTAGAATTTGGTGGCTATGCTTTGATATGGTGGAACCAAATTCAAATGGACATAGGGAGGTTGAGGTGACAAAGAGTAAATTCTTGGGATGACTTTAAAGCATGCTTGAGAGGAAGATTTGTTCCCACTTATTATGCAAGAGAAGTCCACAACAAGCTCCAAAGACATTTCCAAGGCTACAAGAGTGTTAATGACTACTATAAGAAAATGAAATTGATGATTATAAGGGCTGAAATTGTGGAGAGCCAAGAAGCAACAATGGCTAGATTCCTTGATGGCTTGAATAGAAAAATTCAAGATGTGATGGAGCTAAATTCTTATGCTACAATTGAGGAGCTAGTCCACAAAGCTCAAAGGGTAGATCAACAACTAAAAAGGAGAAAAGCTTCATTTTCCAAGACCAATGGGGCTGCAACTTCCAGCTGAAAGGATAAGCCTAAAGGATATGTTTCTCATGTGAAAAATAAAGAAGAAAAGGTGGAGAGCTCAAGCAAAAAAATTAGGGATTCAACTCCAACAAGATCAAGCAATATCAAGTGTTTTATGTGTCTTGGTAAGGGACACATTGCTTCTTAATGTCTCAACAAGAGAACTATGATTTTTCTTGAGGATGGAAGCATAAAGAGTGAGTCTTCAAGTGACTCAAATAGTTCTTCAAGAGATGAAGAAGAAGAACTTACACTTGTGGAGGCTGAAGAGGATGATCTATTGATGGTGAGAAGAATGTTGAGCAATTTTTGCCTAGAAAAAGAGGAGACTCAAAGAGAAAATATTTTTCACACAAGGTGCTTAGTTGAAAAGAAAGTTTGCTCACTTATCATTGATGGGGGCAGCTGCACCAATGTGGCTAGCACAAGGCTTGTTAAGAAATTACACTTGCCAACCACAAAGCATCCAAAGCCATATAAGCTACAATGACTTAGTGAAAGTGGAGAAGTGGTGGTAAATTCTCCAGTGCTCATTCCTTTTTCTATTAATTCTTATAATGATAATGTTCTTTGTGATATTGTACCTATGGAGGTTGGTCATATCCTGTTGATTTGGGAGATTGCTGAACTAAGGGGGAGCTTTTGAAGATTAGAGATCTGTAAAGACTTGGAAAGGTTTTGGCATTCAACATGCTTGAAGGCTTGAAGGCTTGAAGATCAAATTGTGATTAAATGTAAAAGGAAAGGAAGCCTTCTGATGATCCAAGTTCTTATATGCATACCATTGATAATCATTCATGCATTACATCATAAAAGCTTAAGCAATTTATTTGGAACTTAAAAAAAATGAGTCAAGCTTTTTGGAAAAATAGTTCTAAGTGTTTTTAATCGATTACCAAACTTAAATAATCGATTACATTGTTCTTAAGATTTTCTGGAAATGAGTAAAAACAAATTAATCGATTATATCATCGTTTTAATCGATTATTTCACTATTGCATGTATACAGTTTTAAATGAGTGACTGGTTTAATCGATTACCATTTGATTGTAATCGATTACTTAGTTGTTTTGAAGTTAAGATCACTCTGTCTTAATCGATTACCATTTCTTGTAATCGATTACATAGTTCATTCATAGATTATGCATCTTCTGTCTTAATCGATTACCATATTTTGTAATCGATTACACTTCACAAACCTAGATTTTACAAAGTCTGATTTAATCAATTACACATCGGGATAATCGATTAAATAACTCATTGCTGTAACCCAGAACTTATCTAGAACACTTTAATCGATTACGAGAGCGTATGTAATCGATTACATTTGCTAATTAATCGATTACAGGAGCTGGTTTAATCGATTATTTCTGTTACAGCTTTTTTATATAAATAGAACCTTGCCTTGTATGATAAAGATAACGAAACAGAAATTGATTTTTGAGCACTAAAACATTCTGAGAGCTTTGTAATAAGTCAAAAAAGGCATTCTTTGTGGTTCTAAGGTTCTTGCTTTCATTCAAACCATTATGGGTTACTAAGATTAGTAAAGCAAGATAGATCTTTTCAAAGTCTAAGGAAAGGGCATTGATTCTGCATATTGTAATTCATTCAACCTGGTATATTCTTCACTTTGCATATGATTCTTGGATCATCTGTGTTGGATTGAGGGGGAGCTTAATAAATCAAGTGAAGAATCAATGAACAACAAGGCTTGATGTTTTGGCTTTCAACATGGTTTCAATGGCTTTCAACAAGAATGAAGATCTTTGTGATTCAATGTAAAGGATTGAACACACCATGGTGATCCAAGGTTGATTGCATCTCATTCATAATTGATTTTAAACATTGCATCATTTAAATACTAAAGCCAATGTTTTTAGAAACTTAGAAAAAGCCTAATATTTTGAGAAAATCGTTTTAATCGATTACAACATCAATGCAATCGATTATTTTGTTCATCAATTTTCTGGAAAACAAAATATAAACAATGTAATCGATTACAGCACGGAATAATCGATTACATCAAGCTTAATATAGTTAAGATTTTTAAAAACGTGACTGTTTTAATCGATTACAAGAAGTACGTAATCGATTACATGCTTAATCAGAACATACAGCACTCTGGTTTAATCGATTACCATTAAATGTAATCGATTATTTTAGTTCAAACATGTTTTTCATGTCCTCTGGTTTAATCGATTACGAATCGATGTAATCGATTATTTTGCCCGTTTTATGAAATTTTCAACGGATGATTTAATCGATTACATCTCGTTTTAATCGATTACACTAGCCGTTGTTTGAGCTCCAACGTTAAAAATAATCGATTACACTAGCCGTAGGAGCCTATTTAATCGATTAAATTAGGTACGGAATGTTCTATAAATAGAACTCATGGCCTGTGTGATAAAAAAAAAAAAGAATAACAACTGACATTAACTCTTAGCTAAACTCTACGAGTTCTGAGCATCACTTAGGCATTCCTCTGAGTTCTTTTCAGCATTGCTTCCATTATATTGTTCATGAATCATTAAAGTGCTAAAGTGAAGCAAGCTTGTTCATCCACATAATCTTAGGAAAGCTGTTCTGCATCAATTAGTTTGCATTCAACCTGAATTTTTCATTCACATTCATATCAATCTTGGATCATCAGGTGAATTCTTTCCTAAAAATCTTGTGGATGTATTTTAAGATTTCTGCAACAAATTATATTCTGTTGATTCTATTGTAATTGAGTTTTCTTGCAAAGGGAGATAGGGTTTCTCCAAGTACAGCTGAGTAGTGTTCTCAGTCTGGGTTTAGCTTCTAAGGATCTAATAGGGTTTTAGATCTCTGAACTTCTTCTAGGGTTGAAGAAGAGAAGTGGGTTTAACTTCTAAGGATCTAATAGTGTTTTAGATCTCTGAACTTCTTCTAGGGTTGAAGAAGAGAAGTTTGTAATTCTTGTAAGAAAATATTTGCAATAGTGGAACTCTGCTCTAGTGTTGAGTAGAAGAACTGGACGTAGCCTCATAGGGTTTGAGGTGAACCAGTATAAATCTCTTATCTTGATTTATATTCTGCAGATATCTTTATTTGTTGAGTGAACTCTGTTCTGAGGATTGAAACTTGAAGCATAACTAGTCCTGGATGGTTATTGGTTAAAGATATTCATTTGTTTTTGTGATAAAGATCCAAAGGACTTCATACTCTGATTTTAAACTCTGAATTTGTACAAAGATTTTTTTAATTTACCAACATTAACCAATTCACCCCCCCTCTTGGTTATTTGTAAGTATTCCTTATTTTCCACAATCTGGTGAATTCTTTCCTTAATCTTTGATGGTGTAAATCCTCTGTTTGTATTCTTGTGTGTTTGTTCCATTGTAATTTGACTTTCTTGCAAGCGTAGAGATAGTGTTTCTCTAAGGACAGCTGAGTAGTGTTCTCAGTGTGGGTTTTGGTCTCTAAGGGTCTAATAGGGTTTTAGACTTCTGACTTTATCTAGGGTTGATAAAGAGAGACTTGTAATTTTTGCTTGTAAGAATATCTTGAAATAGTGGAACTCTACTCTAGTGTTGAGTAGAAGAAACTGGATGTAGCCTCATAGGGTTTGAGGTGAACCAGTATAAATCTTGTGCTCTCTCATTTACTGCATATTTGTTAATTCTTGTAGTGAATACTGTAGTTTAATTTGTTTGTTGAGGCATTACAAGTCTTGGATTGAGTTTGAATAAAGTTTCTTGATTGATTTATGATAAACATCCAAAGGGCAAGATTACTCTATTTTTGTTTAAGAAAGAAATTTTTAAATTTACCAAGGCTAACCAATTCACCCCCCCTCTTGGTTAAGTGTGAAGTGTTCCCTTATTTTGCATATCCTTCTTGGTAGGCCATGGAAATATAATAGAAAAGTGTTACACAATGGCACGGAGAACACTTTTGAGTTTGAGCACTTAGGCAAGAAAATTTATTTTGAGGCCTTTGACTCCTAAACAAGTGAGGATAAAGTGAAAATGAAAGAGAAAAGAATTCAAGACTTAAAAAAATACTGTACTTAAAAAAATTCTGCAAACAAAAAGAAAAAAGAAAGTGAGCTTTCAAATAGAAAAAAAATAGTGAGAAAAAAGGAAAGGAAAAAGAAAATGAGAGCAAAAAAATTCATGAGATTAAAGAGCTTGTTCTTGAGTGAAAAGAAAATCAAGAGAGTGTTATTGGTACAACAACCTCTTTATTATATGCTTCCTAACTCTCTTTTTTTACATGTTGAAAAAGAAGGTGAAAAATTTCCCAAAGCTATGTAATCCCTTTTGGAAGAATATCAAGATGTTTTTCCAAAAGAAGTTCCTAATCGCTTGCCTCCTTTGAGAGGCATAGAGCATAAATTTATTTGATTCCAGGTTGTTCACTCCCTAATAGGCCAGCTTATAAGACTTTACCAATGGAAGCAAAAGAGATACAAACACAAGGGGAGAAGCTACTTGAAAAAGGGTGGATCCGTGAGAGCATGAGCCCTTGTGCTATGCCTATTATTCTTGTGCCTAAGAAGGAGGGAACTTGGAGAATGGATTGTAGGGCAATCAACAACATCACCATAAGGTATAGACATCTCATCCCTAGACTTAATGATCTTTTAGATGAATTGCAGATGCTACTATTTTCTCTATGCAGGTGCTACTATTTTCTCTAAAATTGATCTTAAGAGCGGTTATCATTAAATAAGGATGAGGGAAGGGGATGAATGGAAAACGAATTTCAAAACAAAATTTGGGCTTTATGAATGGTTAGTTATACCTTTTGGTTTGACTAATGCACCAAGTACCTTTATGAGGCTTATGAAATCATCTTCTTAGACATTTTATAAGCAAGTTTGTGGTAGTGTACTTTGATGAGATTCTTGTTTATAGTGTCAATTTAAATGGTCATTTGATGCATGTTACAAGTGTCTTGGAGGTGCTTAGGAAGGAAACCTTGTATGGAGCAAAATGTTCCTTTTGCACTTCACAAGTTGTTTCTAGGTTTTGTAGTAGGTGCTCAAGGAAGCCAAGTGGATCAAGAGAAAGTGAAAGCCATAATGGAGTGGCCAACTCCAAAAGTGGTGAAGGATGTGAGAAGCTTCCATGGTTTAGCTAGATTTTATAGGAGATTTGTGAAGGATTTTAGTACCATTTCTTCTCTTTTGAATGAATTGATGAAGAAAACCATGAGCTTTTCTTGGAAGCAAGAACATGAAATTGTTTTCCAAACTTTGAAGGATAAGTTGTCTCATGCACCTATTCTTGCATTGCCTAATTTTAATGTTTCCTTTGAATTGGAATGTGATGCTTCTAATGTGGGCATTTGGGGGTTTTAATTCAAAATAAACATCCTATTTCTTATTTTAGTGAGAAATTGAAGGATGCATGTTTGAACTATTCCACTTATGATAAAGAGTTGTATGCACTTGTTAGAGTCTTACAAACTTGGCAACATTATCTTTTACCTAAGGAATTTGTGATACATAGTGATCATGAATCTCTTAAATATTTGAAAAGTCAAGGCAAACTCAACAAGATACATGTTAAGTGGGTTGAGTTCATTGAGAAATTTTCTTATGTAATTAAACACAAGCAAGGAAAGTTGAATGTGGTGGCAGATGCCTTATCAAGGAGTCATTGTTTGATTTCTATGCTTGAAACTAAATTTCTTGGTTTTAATCACATAAAGGAATTGTATGCAAGTGATCATGACTTCTTTAGTATTTTTGCTTTGTGAGAGAAGGGGGTTCATCAAGGATATTTTAAACATGATGGTTTTTTGTTCAAGGAAAAGAGACTATGTGTTCCTAAAAGCTCTTTGAGAGAACTTTTCATTAGGAAAGCTCATTAGAATAATTTAATGGGGCACTTTGGTGCGAATAAAACTTTGGCTATTTTACATGAACATTTCTTTTGGCCAAAAATGAGGCATAATGTGCATAAGCTTGTTTCTCAATGCATTGTTTGTCATAAAGCTAAATCTAGATTAATGTCTCATGGTTTGTATACACCTTTGCCTATTCCTAACTCCCTTTGGATTGATATTTCTATGGATTTTGTGCTTGGTCTTCCAAGATCCAAGAGGGGAAAGAATTCTATTTTTGTTGTTGTTGATAGGTTCTCAAAGATGGCACACTTCATTCCTTGTCACAAAAGTGATGATGCTTGTAAAGTAGCTAATCTTTTCTTCAAAGAAGTGATAAGACTACATGGATTGTTAAGAAGTATTGTGAATGATAGGGACACAAAGTTCCTTAGCCATTTTTGGAAAACATTATGGGGGTAAACTTGGTATAAAACTCTTGTTTTCATCAACTTGTCACCCACAAATGGATGGTCAAATCGAGGTGGTGAATAGGACCTTGGGTCAACTCCTTAGATGCTACATCAAGGGTAATTTGAGAACTTGGGAGGAGTGTCTACCTCACATTGAGGTTGCTTACAATAGAGTAGTTCACAAGCCTACTTCATTGTCTCCTTTTGAAATTGTTTATGGCTTTAATCCTTTAACTCATATTGATTTATTGCCTTTACATAACACTTCTTCTATGATTAATCATGATGCTTTGTCTAAAGCTTCTTATGTTAGGAAAATGCATGAATAAGTGAAAGCACATGTGTAGAGGAAAATGGAACAATATGCAAAGCAAGCCAATAAGAACAAGAAGCAAGTGATCTTTAATGAAGGAGATTTGGTGTGGCTTCATTTGAGGAAGGATAGATTTCCTTATGAAACGAAATCCAAGCTCCAACAAAGAGGAGATGGACCTTTCAAGATTTTAGAGAGAATCAACAACAATGCTTACAAACCTGAGTTACCTAGTGAGTATGGTGTGAGTAATACTTTCAATGTTTGTGATCTTTCTTTGTATGATGTAGGTACAAGTGAGGAAGCAAACTTGAGGACAAGTTCTTTTCAAGAAGGAGGGGATGATAGAGGTCTATTGCAAGCTCAAGGTCAAGAAGGAGAACTTGAAGAACTCCCTTTGATTAGCTTTAGAAGACCCATAAGAAGAGCTAGAACTCAAGCCCTTCAAGATCACATCAAAACTAACTTGTATCTTTTGGACAAGCGTGAAGAAGCACACCAACTCAGTGCAAACACAAAAGAAGTCCTATCGGTTGTAATAGATTACCAAGACACTTTGTAAAATAGTTTCTGTCTGTTGTAATCGATTACTAGATAGTTGTAATCGATTACATAAGTCTGTAAAATGTAAAAAACTATGTTTTAATCAATTACTTCAGCATAAAAACTGCACTGCACATGTTGGGTCAGCCAAGAGTCACTTTAGGAGAAGCTTGCACTTCAAGCTTCATTTGGGCTTCATTTCAATTTGCATTTTCCTTACATTTAGTGGCATTAAGCTTGTAATTTCATGGGCTATATAAGCTACCCAAAAACTGATTGTAACTAACTTTGGTTCATTAATACAAATATGAAATTTGTGTGAGTTTCTCTCTTGTTCTTGTTCAAGAACTTCTGGAGTCTTATCAATGGCTTCCTAATCTATTATGGTTATTCTTCCTAGACTTATTGGAGAGCTTTTCCATGGTGTCTTCCACCTTCATCCCTAACCTTTCTTCCATCTTCCATTTATGCAGTTAAAAGCTTCTAAACAGCCCAATTTCACAAGAAGTGCTGATAGCTTGTGTGTTCTTGAAGTTTGGTTGAAGAGTGGGTTTCATTGCAAGGCAGATTTGGGAAAACTAATGGCTAATGAGTTTAGCCATACATCATCAATTCTGTCATTTTAAGGGTCATTTTAGGCTTGGAAATTAGAACCTTTGCACTTGAATTTTGGGCTGCGAGTTGGATTTTGATAAGTTTAATTAGCATAATTAGTTAGATTAGATGGGCCTAATCATGGCCCATCCTTTCCTACTGACTCAGTCACTATATACTAGTGCAATTAGTTAGTTAGAAAATTACACTTCATTTTAGCAAACAGAATTTGTAGCTTCTTTAGAAGTTTTCATAATTAAAATTTTTCTCTCTTTTTCTCTCATTGTTCTTCATTGTTCATTAGCTTTCTTCTTCATTTTCATTTTCTGTTCTTCTATTTTCTTGCACAAATTTTGTGGCTCTTCCACTGATGATGATCAAGGAAGGCTGAACAATCAATCAATCTAAGGATCCAGTCCAAGAAAGGAGAATTTGAGTTCTGGTTTGGTATTTCAATTTCTGTGTGAATGTTCATTTTCTTTGTCAATCCTCTATTATGAATCTGTTTAGGATTGAAAACGGATTAGGTCATGGATTCATTTCCTAATTTCGAATTTTAATCTAAATTGTTTGGATGATATTCCAATTAATTTTGTGGTTGCAATTAATTTAAGAGTTAATTCGATTGAACTGCTTCTGATGACATTGAAAGAACGTTCATAAAAAGATCATTATCTGAGAACTACGATAATTTGCATTGCTTGGTTTGGTGAATTGGATTGATATTCCTGAATCTATTTACAACATTTTTTTATTATCTGTTTTCGTAATTTTTGTTTATCGTCTGCAAATTGTTCTATTAAAAACCCCTTATTGTTTATTACTGAATTGAAGTTAGAACCAAATTGATCGTGTGTCTGAGTCGACCTAGGTTAATCACGTGCTACATAATTAGCGTAGTTTTAATTGTTTTGAAGCGATGCGACATTGGTTATCAACACTTGTAATTGATTATCAATTGCTGTAATCGATTATATTCTAACCAATAAGGGGTTTAAGTCCTCTACAAACGATGTAATCAATTACCAAACAGTGTAATCAATTAGTCCATACCCTAAAATCTTGGGAAAGCAACCTCAGCTTGAATTAATCGATTATAAGCCTATGTAATAGATTAACATGAATGAATATACAGTTTGTTTTTACAAAAAATGATATGCAAAATGGATTTTCATGCTTTCTAATGCATATAGCAAACAAATACTCAAACAAGACATAATGCAATTATAAACATAAAACAAAATGCAAATGCATATGTGTATGTGTATGAAATGAATGTAGGCTACCTAATTGGCTTATGTGAGATTAAACTCACTTAAAATGCCAAGTTCATTATGAAGATGGTAGAACCTATCCCTTGTTAGAGGTTTGGTAAAGATGTCAACTAGTTGTGACTTTTTTTCAGCAAACTCAATATCACAATCACTCTTGTGAATATGATCTCTAATGAAATGATTCCTAATCTCTATATTCTTTTCCTTAGAATCCATGATAGGATTCTTGGTGAGACTAATGGTACTAATGTTATCATATTTTAAGGGAATATGTTCTAAATGCAAATCAAAATCAAAAAGTTGTTGTTTAAGCCAAAATATTTATGCACAACAACTTTCTACAACTATGTATTCAACCTCAATTGTAGACAAGGCAACACATGCTTGCTTCTTACTATTCCAAGAAACTAGGCCATTCCCTAACAAGTGACAAGTACCACTAGTGCTCTTCCTATCCAACTTGCATCCAACAAAGTCTGAATCTGAGTATCCCACAAGAGAGATCTCAACACCCTTAGTGTACCATAGCCCGACATCTAATGTTCCTTTCAAATATTTGATGATCCTCTTAACAGATGAGAGGTGAGACTCCTTATGACTAGACTGATAGAGTGCACACATGCAAACACTAAACATAATTTCTGGTCTACTAGCAGTCACGTAAAGTAGGAAACGAATGATACCTCGATACCTTTTTTGATCAATGGATTTTCCTTTTTCATCAACACTAAGATAACAATTTGTAGCCATAGGAGTTGCAACCTCCTTGCTTTTGTCCATCTCAAACTTTTAATAAGTTCCTTGCAATATTTTATTTGATGGAGAAAATTTCCATGATCTAATTGCTTTACTTGGATACCAAGAAAATAATTTAGCTCCCCCTTCATTGACATTTCAAACCCCTTGCATCTTGTGCATAAAAGCTTCACAAAGATTTATTAGTGGAACCAAAAATGATGTCATCCACATACACTTGTACAAGTAAAATGTCATGAGAGGACTTTTTAATGAAAAGCGTTTTATCAACTTTATCTCTCTCAAACTTTTGTTCAAGAAGTAAGTTACTAAGTCTTTCATACCATTGCCTTAGTGCTTGTTTAAGTCCATAAAGATTTTTCTTAAGCTTATATATATGATTTCAATGTATCCATTTAGGGAAACACTTTTGACATTCATTTGGTCTAACTCTAAATCCATAACACAAGCATAAGCAAGTAACAATCTTATGTTGTAATTAGGGTCCTTCTTGAGGGTTATTGCTCACCACCTCTTCACTCCTTGGAGAAGCTTCCCTTGGGCTCCCTACATCATCATAAAAAACATGTACTTTGCTCTCCTTTTAGGGGTTAGATTCATCAAATACAACATGGAAAAATTCCTAGGCTTTAATAAAAATTTATTGAAAACTCTCTATGCCTTGCTAGTAGGTGAATATCCTAGAAATAAACCTTCATCGACTTTTGCATCAAACTTGCCAAGTGATTCTTTTCCAATGTTTACAACAAAGCATTTATAGCTAAATACCTTGAGATGTGATATGTTTGGTTTTCTTCCTTTGTAAATCTCATAGGGTGTCAATTTCAAAATTGGTCTTATAATCACTCTATTAAGAATATTGCAAGTTGTACTTACCACATCCGCCCAAAAATATTTTGGTAGATGGTTTTCATTTAACATGGTTCTTGCTAGTTCCTAAAGAGATATATTTTTCCTCTCCACAATTCCATTTTGTTGAGGAGTTCTTGCAGCTAAAAAATTGATTAATACCATACGCTTCACAAAAAGTTTCAAAATCCTCATTTCGCAATTCATCCTCATAATCACTTCTCAAAGCATTGATTTTCAAATCTTTTCATTTTAAATCAATTTGGCTAGTTTGCAAATATCTTTGAAAGCATTGTTTTTCAAAAATAAAAACAAAGTCCATGTAAATCTAAAATAGTCATCAACAATCACTAAGGCATAATAATTTCCTCCTATGCTCATAGTTCTAGAAAGACCAGACAAGTCTAGAGTTCAAGTGGTCTAGAGGTTGAAATTATATTTTTAGATTTAAAAGAAACTCTAGATTGCTTTCCCTTTTGACATGAATCACACAAGCCATCCTTCATAAATGTAAGCTTACGAAGTCCCTTAACTAGCTATCTAGGTATGAGTTTGTTTAAATGGTTCATATGAATGTGAGCTACCCATTTATGCCATAGCAAAGAAACATCACCATTACTATTTAAACATGTCAAATGTGATGTTTAAAAACAATCAATATTGAGCATGTAGGTGTTATCTATCTGATGGAAGTCCATGACAAGCTAAAGGTCTAGAAGGAGAGCTTGAAGCACTTTCTTTGGTGAGCTTTAAAGGACCAATAACAAGAGCTAGGACTCAAGCACTTCAAGATCACATCCAAGCTAACTTGGACAAGTATGAGAGGCACATCAACTCAAGGATGACAAGGGCTGGATTTTGATGTCTCAAGTCCAATTTAATTCAATGAATTCCAGCACTTGTTAGAAGCAATTCTGTAAAAATTCAAAAACAAATACTTTCTGTTTTAATCAATTACCTTGAGTCTATAATCGATTACAAAGAGTTCGGTTACACACTAAAACAAAGCTGGTCTATTTTAATCGATTGCCAATTGTCTATAATCGATTACACAACTATTTGAAAAAATGAAAACTCTCTGTATTAATCGATTACATAACAAAATAATCGATTATTTGGTTCATCATCTATTCCAGAATATCAAGAACAAAATAATCGATTACTTGGTCGAAATAATCGATTATTTTGTTAAAAATAATCGATTACAGTCAGTTATTTTTCATTTTTTATATAAATCTGTCAACTAAGTGTAAAGGGGGAACTCGATTTTTCTGAAGTAAATGAAAGCAGAGTTCGTTTGAAAGAGAATTCTCTCTTGTTCTTGTGTAATAACTTCATGTTTCTTATCAATAGCTTCAAGCTATTGTGGCGATTCTTCCTAGGCTTATTGGAAAGCTTTTCCATGGTGTCATCCACCTTCATCCCTTAACTTTACCCCACTTTCCATTTCTGAAATCAAATTCACAAGCCACCATTAGTTTGTGAATTCTGGACAGCTTTGTGTTCCTGAAGAAAGCTAGAAGTTTGAATTTCAATGCAAGGTAGATTTGGGAAAATTCATGGTTGATGGGTTCAACCATACATCACTATCTAGTTGCAAACAAACTCAATTTGATTTGTGATTGATTTATGAATAGTGCAACAATCTTTATTAAAAACAATTTTATAACCTTTGTCGCACAATTGGCTAATGCTTAGAAGGTTTTTTCTTCAATCCATCCACAAAAAAACATTCTCTACCAAGGTAGTTAATGAGTTTCTAACATTACCTGTACCAAGAATTTTTCCTTTGTTGTTGTCGCCATAGGTTACATGTCCTCCCTTTTTTTCTTTCAATGAGACAAATTTGCTCTTGTCTCTCGTCATATGCCTTGAACAACCACTGTCCAAATACTACATAAGCTCCTAGGCTTCAAGGCATACCTACAAAACAATTTAGAGGGTATTGTGAGGTACCCAAGTGATTTTGGGTCCTTTTTGGTAAGTAATCTTAGTTGTTCCTTTGGGAACAAATGTATACTTCCCATTAGGAACGCCATATCTCCTAATCACACAATTTTTAGATGTATGACCTCTATGCATGCAGTAGTGACATGTTGTAGAAGAAGTGCTAGATGTTTTGACAAAGTTTAAATTTTTTTGGAAGCCTTTTGTTTCTTGCCAAAGGTATAACCAAGTCCTTCCTTTCTAAACATGCATTTTTGTTGTGCTAGAAGTGCATCTAGATTATCTCTTCGCATTGTGAATTTGGACAAGGTTTTTAGTAAATACTCATTTTTTTTATTTAAGATTCGTGCACATTTCACATTAAGAGGGGGGAAGACGTGAGGATAGCTTTGTTATTGCTAAAAGAGTTTTCTAGTGCTTTTTCAAGTTCTTCATTTTTCAATTTCAAACTAGATAACTCTTTGAAAAACTATCTTATCCACATACCATCTCAACTTCCCTTTAAGAGAGTTGTTGGCTTAAGATAATTTTTTATCCTCTTCATGCATCTCGTTGAAGGCATCTTAAAGCTTATCATAATTTTTGTCAAGATCAGTTTCAGAATCGAAAGTGCTTACCATGCTTTCAACTTCACCATCCGCCATGAGACAAATATTTGATTCTTCTTCATTGCTTGATTTACTTGAAGTACTAGTAGCATTCTCATTCTATGCTATGTAAGCTAGCTTCTTCTTATTATGACTTTTTGCCTTATTTTCCCCTCCTTGTTGTTTCTTTAGGAAAATGGAACATTCAGATTTTATGTGGCCCAATTTGCTACACTTGAAACAAGTAAAAACTTCTTCAATTTTCTAACAATCAATGCTAGATTCTCACTCTCAGAACCTTCTGCACTTTCTTCATCATTCTCATCACTAAATGGTATAGAGGATTCTAGTGCTAAGCCTCTACTTTTCTTCTCCTTAGCTTCCTCTTCTGCCCTTCTAGTCATTTCCATTTCACATTCTTTTAATTTTCCAAATAGCTGTAATGGAGGTAATATCTTTAGACTCAAGAATTGTCATGACCTTCGGTTGACATGTTCTATTGAGGGATTTTAGTATCTTCATATTTAGTTATTCTTCCTCACACACTTTTCCAAGGCCCTTAAGATGATTCACTATATGAGTAAACCTGTTTTGAACATCTCCAATTGTTTCTCTTTGTTGCATCCAGAAAGTCTCATATTCTTGAATGAGAGAATTCTTCCCTGCTCTTCTAACTTTTGAAGTACCTTCACGAGTCACTTGTATTAGATTCCACATTTCCTTTATGGTAGTACATGCTGGCACCCTGAAAAATTCATCACAATTCAAGGACGAGTGAATGATATTCATAGCTTTAGAATCATATTCAGCTCTTCTAATTTCATCTATAAACCATGATTTAAAAGATTTTTCTATAGTTTTTCCTTCCACAACTTGGGTAGGAATTGTGTATGTAACGACCTAAAATTATTCTAAATGTTATATTTTTATTAGAGTTTAATTTTAAGAAGCGTATATTAGTAAAAATTCTAAAACATATAAATTATAGAAGTTGTTAAACTAATATATATTATATGTAGCCATAATCCTTGTTACAAAAGTCATTATTAAACAAGTATAGGATTTTCCATACACCAGCCTAGTTCATATCTTCATTCCTACACCACCACCAATCCGGGGCATCAAGGAAACTGACCACTATTGCCATCTAAAAAAAATGAAACAAATCTAGTAAATCATATGAAATAATTATGCAAACTATTTGAATGCATGAAATGAATTTTCCTAAGGTGCACATGGCCTCTACATATCATACTGTATGTAGCTACACCTCGTACTGGATGTAGAAATGTTGTGGTCGTTTTACGCTAGTCATGCATGTCATTCCATGTATTTGCACCTGGTCTCTACATCTTGTACTGGATGTAATCTCAGATTATGTCTCACAAATCTCGTAATAGACTTGGAAACATGAATCAAAATATCATCACATCAAAATTCATCCATAATAAAATCCATAAGCAAATATATACCACCTCATGGAAAATATTTTCATCAAAACATTATACGTACCACAAGTATGGTTAAACTACCATACCTTACTTAAGTAAAATCATTACCAACTTAGGGATGACCATTGAGTATCCTCAAGCTACAGAAAAATCATGTTAGTAATCTAACTAATAACCACAATATATCTTTCAAATAATTTCTAATTCCTTTAAACATTCACAAGAAAAGATTATAACCTAGCATGCATCTTAATCTCCTTTCACCTACCACTTTACTACTTCATCTTGAAAATTTAATCACTCAAGAATTTGAACCATTTAACTACATACCATTCAACCTCTACTTCTAGAAATTAATTCAAAATAGTCCCATAATGAAAATATGAACAAACAGCCCAAATGTCATCAAAAGCACTTCCAAAGATCATCAAATGTATCTTCAAACATCACTAAGATTTCAGCCTATAAACCATCACCTATCCTATGGTTTAAATCAACATTTTCACATCATAAAATACCTTCAAATAACATGCAATTCTAGCCTAAATAATAACCATAAATCTGTACATTTAAACATGTAAATTAGTCCAAATAATTTCTTAACTAGAGATTGAAGCCTAGCCTACCTCAAGTGAGTTTGATCTTTGAAAGAGAATGGATTAAGGGTTGTCTTCCTTGGAAAATCCTCTAAGAATTGAAGTCTTGAATAAGAAAATTTGATGTGTGGGGTAGTAGAGACAAGCCACAATTATGAGCAAGCAAAAGAAAGTAAGAAGTGAAAAAGCTTGGTGCAAGGAAGCAAATAGCCTTAGAGATGTGAAGCTAGTACGTGCAAAATTTTCCAACACCCCTAGCTATTTATATTAATTTAATTAGTTAGAATGGAAAAGAATTTAGTTAGGTTTTAGCTTTAGTTAGTAGTTAGTTTAGTTATAACTTAACTAAGTAATTATTACTTTAGAAGATATTATTCTAAACCTTATCTTTTTCTTGGTCAAGATTCTCTAATTTATTAACTTGGGCAGCTGGATATGCTACATGGGACTTGGCTGGGGATGTTCGCATCCTTTACTCAATTTTCTCCAACTACACACATGGCTAAATACACAACAATAGGCAAGTATCATTGTTACACCAATTTTCTTTATGTTTTAAGGAAAGTTTCCATTCATTAATGACCATGTGGTTATGTGGAAAGCTTTGTACCAATCTACTAGTCCAAAAATTCTCATCTTCTAGTATGTTAAACTAAACTTCCTAATCTTTCTAACAAGGTATCATATGCATTATTTGGAGTTATAAAACTCTGGCTATAACATTTTTAATCTAGACTTCAAAACTGCCAACAAGCTGAGAAATTCCACACTGACATCTCTTAATGTTTTAATTATTGCAAGCAGTACACCAACTAGATTTATCTGAAATTTTTATATGTTGTAGTAGACATCTAGACTCTAATTCATATATCATACACTAAATTTGGATAAGAATTGAGAAGGAAATAAATTTCTCAATTCAGGTGGCAAAAATGGAAGTTTTGGGCAGTTTATGTTCAAATAAAATTTATCCTATTCTTCTTATATCCAATTCTCATCCTACTTCCATAATTAAATCATAAATATAACTCATAATTTAATTTTGAGGATGTTATAGTGTGACCATTTACCACTACATTCCAAATGCCTCTATTAATAGATTCCATAAAGATTTTCATCTAAACTTTCCAAAAGGGATAGTTCATGCCATAAAACAATGGAGGTCTATTAATGGATGCATCTCCACAAATGGTAATTAATTCCCGACCATATAAAAAACTTTTGATAAAATCTTTATTAATCTTCGAGACCTTAGCTCTAGATACCAATTGTTTGGTTAACTAACAATCTAGAAGGCGAGGAGAGTATATTTTTTTTGAAAACTTTACCACTTAATTTCTTAATTCAACTAAAATTAGTACCCCTTCAAAATCAAGTTTTTCACAAATGATATAGTGAAGCAAGTCAACAGCACTTAAAACTAATATATCCAAAAACCTTAGAAAACAAAGTTATATGGCCCTTTCACATCAATTCCATTGCCAAGATTGAATAACAAGACAAAAGTTTAGAGAAAAAGAGAATCAAACACAAGATTTATACTGGCTCAATCCCAGAAGGACCTACATCCAGATTTTCTAAGAACCCTTAGAACTTCCACTAATAGATAATCAAATACGAACACTATACACAAGCAATTCCCTAATACTTTAGTCTCTCCTTGAATCCTACAAGAGAAAGTTTAGGAGTTGAAACCTTATCAACTGACAAATAACCCTTGATAATCCTAATCAAGGTAAAAAATAGAAGGAATTCAGAATAGGATTGAATACATCTGAAGGTGCAGATCATAAAGTCTTCAAGTGTTTCTTTCGTTGCTCAAATCATGATAAAGAATGAATGAATATTGATCATCATGAATCTCTTGTTGAAAATGCAGAGTTCTTCTCTTAGATGACTCTCATGAAGTATTTCCAAAAGATAAGATCGTTTTAATCGGTTATCATAAGGGGTAATCAATTAATTCATCAAAATCCCTCTTGATCTGCATTTCTGGAAGCTTCGTAATCAATTACAAAAATGGGACAATTGATTATCTCATTTCATAGAGAGCTTCTCAAGCTTCTATGCTTTCTAGAATAATTGATTATCAACTCTGATAATCAATCATTTTGATACACTAAGAGCTTTTATGTTTCAATATGCAATCTAATTGATTATAGAAATATGGTAATCAATTATCTTAAGCTACAAAGACTCCTTTCTTCTGGAATTGACTTGGGTAATCTATTACAAAATCAGGTAATTGATTCAGTCAATAAAACTTGCCAGAATTAAAAGTAAGTTTTGTTGCTAGTTCTCACACTTTATAATTTGATTATCTAAACTTGATAACCTATTACATAGTGATTGAATCCTATTTCATCTTAGAAACTTTGAGATCAAATCATTAATCTTCTCAAGTTTTGATACCAGATAAAGAAATCTAATCTAAACCATTCAATCATGCATAATCTAAAACATCTAATACAAATGCCACATCTATGGAAATTTATTTGTCAATGAAAAATTGTAGAAACCAAAAGAATCTGAAGACTAATCTTCAACTCTTTCAACTCTTAATCCAACATCGTGATCACGAGTGACAACAACAAGAGCTAGTGGCAGAGGCACCGTCTGTTGATAGGATCATTGGATCGCCATTTGGAGGAGGTCTAGTTGATTTGACACTCCTTCGATTGTACAAGGACCATTGTATTGGGCACATTTGGATCCATTAGGAGTGGAAACTTGTCAGCCATAGTGCCCAAGTGCTACCATTCCCTACCCATCTGCAAGTTAAGGCTTATGTACACCAGTCTGGGCTAAGAGGCCTT
Source organism: Glycine tomentella (assembly GCA_007407185.1). Taxonomy (NCBI): domain Eukaryota; kingdom Viridiplantae; phylum Streptophyta; class Magnoliopsida; order Fabales; family Fabaceae; genus Glycine; species Glycine tomentella. The sequence continues at coordinate 85,540 of PYAF01005932.1, forward strand.
CTTAAGGTGTGGTATCTTGCTGCAAATAAGGACTTGGTTAATTCCTTTTTGGAGAGGTGGCACCATAAGACATCTTCCTTCCACCTGCTTGCTGGAAATGTGACCATCACTCTGGATGATGTATCTTATCTGCCGCACTTGCCTATGACTGGAAAGCTCATTGATCATGTCTCCTTGACCTTGGGTTAGCACCCCTGACTATTTGCCTTGGTTTTACAAGCTTTCACACCCTTATGTCATTCCACCGGTAGAGGGTGGCCACATAGTCCTATATGTTTATCGACCAACCCCTGATAAACATACCCTATACAACCATTGACAAACTATGTACCAAATAAAGACTATTCTTTCTAGGTAATGCAAATTGAATTTTGTTGATTTTTTTTTTCTAAATCATCACTGGAAAACTAGTTATTAAATATAATTTTGCTATTGCAAGATCGATTCCAAATGGTGCAAAAACTATGCAGAGCTTGCTAGACCACAAATTTGTACCAAAGGGCACAATTAATCATCAACTCATGCAACAAGCTTTGCAATTCTTGTAGGAAGGTTGATTGGTTTAGCAGTTGGGTGCAGCTCAGACACATAGAGACCTAAAGAAAAAGGTTGGAAAGGATGATGGAAAGGGTGGCAGAGGCAATTGATCATTGTATTGGACATATATGATGATTATTATTATTAGTATTGTTGTTGTTGTTGTTATTTTGAAATATATATTTTTTTAGTTTATGTTGTGTTTAAATTACTTTTTTTGTGTTCATCAACTATTTAAACAATACGCGCTTAGTAATGTAACAACAAAGATCTCTTCATTTGATTCATTAAACATACATAAAAAACTAAAGAAGCACTAATACAAACTTTTCTTAAGAAAAACAACAACCAGCGTACAATTTTATAAAGTAAAAACATGACTACATAGATTTATCACGAATTAGAGTAATGATCTCATCAACAGATCTTGGTTTCCTTGGTTTACACACCAGGGCAAGGTTTTCATCTGGAGATTGACTAAACGTTGCATGCAATTCAATCAGACCTTTGCTAATAAATTCCCAAAAGATGAAAAATATTTTTCCCATACCATTGTCACATTTAAACTCCATACACTCATATTTAACAAAACTATCACCTACATACATAGGTTGATGGTAAAAAAGGTCAAGTTAAATTATGCTCTCCGATGACATCCATTATTGTTTTCCTTAAAGCATCAAGTGACATGTACTCATTTATTCTAATGACTTTAGGACCACTAGGACATTTAAACAATACCTCTTGAGATGATAAAATAATGTCACCATTATAATACACAACAATAGATACACTCTCCATGTTTAAAGCAATATGGTGAATATTAGCCAAAGGTATTGAGTTGCGCCAAAACCCATACTACTATTTATATTAGATGATCTATTGTTCTCTCATAAGTCATACCAATGGTTGAAACCGCACTGACAAAATAAATGGTTCAGATTGTGTTTATATTTAATATGATTGATATGCATATAAAAAAAGTAATGTTTAGTCTATATGTATTAAAAAAAAGTGTTAAGTCAATTACTGTAGTGTTCAGTCAAGAAAAAATACCAAAATTATTTTTCAATTTTTCAATTTAAAAAAAAAAAAACATTACAATGGAATGATGATTTCGTTAATCACAACACAACAAAATCATGATTTTGATACACTATTTAAGGAGTGACAAAAATAGCAACAAAATCACTATTCAATTCTGATATTTAGGGGTGCCAAACAAAAGCAATGGAATCATGATTTTGTTTAACATAACATAACAAAATCACGATTCTGTTGTGTTAAGGGAAGTGTGAATAATGTCATTCAACGGAATCACGGTTCTGCTTTGCTTGACCTCCAAAGGAACCATGATTCCATGGCAAGGGCATTTTGAGGAATAAAAAAGAGGTTAGCCACTTGGTAAGGGCCAATTGCAATGAGAGTGGGGCCAATAGCAAATCCCTCAACTTTGTTAGTAGAAAGGAAAATATGGTGGTTCATTCTTTAGCAAGATTGTTGATAAAGAATCATGAGATTCATTTATTTCATTGTATTCCTTCATGTATTCATTATTTTATTGAAATGGAAAACCAGTGATTCTCCTTTCTAAAAAGAAACAAGTTGATTTATTGTTTAGACCATAAATATCATTTATTGAAAAGAAATTTAGTTTAGTTGTTCAATCAATTATGTTTTGAAGTGGGAAAAAACTCCACAAGAAAGGGGGGTTGAGTTGTGTTTTCATAAACTTCAATTCTTTTTTGAAGATAAAAAAAATCCTCTAATATATGTTCAAAAGGAAATAGTTCAAAATGAATAACTATTTTGAGCTCAGAACGAAAATGCAAGTAGTTATGGCAAAAGTGTTTTTTAGAGTTCAAAGCTTTGTTTCAAAAACATGTTTGGTTCAAAAGACTTTGATGAAAAGGCTCAGTTTTAAGTGTGTTTGTAAAAAGGGTTTTCTACCTTTATGATTATCAAAAACTAGTAAAGTGATCAAACAAAAAAATCAATGCAGATAGAGAAGGAAGAAAATGATGCACAATGATTTTTATACTACTTCACTCCAACATTGGGCTAAGTTTAGTCTTCACCCTTGAAGATAAGATTTCACAAACACAACTAGCCATTGTTGGACCAACAAACCATTGGATTTGAACAACTTGCCAGCAATCTCATTGGACATCACTCCAAGCTATTGCTAGATTAGCTTCACCGTTGTTTACAACTTTTGCTAGCCACTTGCTAGACTTTTAACAACAATGGGTCTCTGTGTTTTGACTGCATAGATACAGATCTTTCTCATAAGAGGGTTTCGACTAAGGAAATTACAATCTCTCACTTTTATCTTAGATCTATCATAGATTACAAGGTTTTATAGAAGTACGTCACTCTCTATTGAGAGGTTTGAAGTAACAATGATAAATTTCTCACACAGAACTTGGCTTGAGTTTCTCTCATTTGGAAGGATTCAACTTTACTTCATGATGCTCCTTGGTGACCTCTTAATTCTCTAGAGAACACCATTAAAGTGAAGCCCACTCAACTAATAGACTTTTGGATGTAGCAAAAAAAGGTGGCAGCTGTCAACTAATGACAACTTGCATAGTTATTATGAGATTCTCATTCTGAAGAACTTTTCTGATGAGCATTCTGAAGATACATCAGAATAGAGATTTTGATGTTAGCTGAGAAAGGATCTATTCTAGAAGAATATACTTTTGATGAAGTTGAATTAAGTTTTCATATTGATGTAACAAAGCTTCATCAAGCTTAACACCATTTCATAGCACAAAGTATTCTAAAGTAGATTGCTTCATAAAATAAAAGTAAAGGTACAATTGCTAGTGTGTTAGTGTTATGTACATGGTTAGACTATGTAATGTCTTCAGTCTTACATTCTGATGTTCTTCTCATGGACATATTCACCTTTAAACTTGATTGCATCTTCTAATGTAGATAGCATCCACTTTCTAATGTGCCTTTACTTTATGTGGCAGCATAAGGAAATATGAGATGTTGTCAACTTTAGTTTTCTGATGTGCTCTCTGTATATCTGACGACATATAGAAGAACTAATAGTGTCCTTAAGGTGCATCTAAACCATTATGAAGTTTAGTCTTCAGAGTCAAGTACTTCATCATTCTGATGTAGACTCAGATACTACTTCATTCTGATCTTGAATGCTATGTTTGTGACCTTTGATGTATCTTTTATGCAAGGCCTTAATGTCTTGTACATTTTCATGAACAAGTACTCAAAGGGAATCATTCTTCAGCATGCAAATGGGCTTCAAGGAATCTTTTGAGTTCTTTACTCTTGACAGATGTTCTAAGATAACATTTCTGACCATCATTCTGAGCATTTTAGAATGCACGAGCATATCTGCTTCTTAATAAATTTAGCACTGAAACACTTGAGAAAATTGTTAGTCATCACATAAAACTCATCATCCTTACGAATTGCATTGTTAAGGTTTGTCATAATTAAAATCGGGGATGTAGATTCAACAAATTTTACATTGTCCTAGTGGAAAATCTTAATATAAGCGGGGGGAGCCATGACCCTCACCCCCACATCCCATTATTAAGACTAGAGATATTGATTCAACAAGTTTTACACTATCCTAGTGGCTTATCTTAATATAAGCAGAGGGAGGAGCCATGCCTCCCTCGCCCCCATTTTTTTATAATATAATCAAATGTATCAGTATGTAATTTTTTTGGATAACATATAAGTTCAAGTTGGTAAGTTGTAAAGGTAAGCCCATTTTTTTATGATTCGATGTAAGCCCAAGTACTCAATTTTTTTCATTGGGGAAAAAATATTTTGCCGAATATGTGATAGACTTGGGTAAATTCTTGTCACTGCAAACTATCGTTCCTTCGTATAATTGTATTATTGCACTTCACATGACTTCTCATTTTGCACTTATTTTTGTAATGACAATAGTTTAGTTATAACTTTTATATATGTATGTATTTGAATAACAAATGTTATGTAACTTCAAATTTTAAGTATATTGTTCAATTATTTTGGCCTCTTCAAAATATTTAGACAAACTCTTCCAGTAGGTGCATCACTGTAACGCCCTGTATGCATCCGATTCATTAACATTCATTTATGGCCGTTAAGTGCAGCAATTAATTAAAGCTAATCAATTCAGAAGCAATCAACAAAATGGCGTCATCAAACGTCATCAACAATAACATCTTTACATTATGTATGATAATTACTTGCATTATACAACCAGAGGACCAAAATAAGCCATATACATATATCTAAGTAAATGTATCTCAACAATGGCTATACAAAACAAGGTATCACATACCCAGTCCTCTCAACATACATCCATATCTTTCAAGACATACAACATATACACAAAATGTGCATCTTCCCCTCAGGGAGTACAAAATACATGCATAACAGAATAATGAGCCAACATGCTCTCAAAATCTATGTCTCAGGTTCACACAGAACCATATCCCTACTCGGGCCTCTTGCCATGGGATCCACCGTCCGTTCGCCGAGCATCACCTGCAAAATATAATCCCCACACACGGGGTGAGATACAAATCTCAATAAACTCAGGGTTCTTGGAGGTCTCTCCTCCCCCTGGTTCACTTCCATGACATATAGTATCAAAATTGGCATCACACCATCTAGCCATCATGGCTCTCAAAACACATCACATGTATATCACAACAAAGGTGTCATTATGTTGGGCGCTACCAGCATCAGGAATGCAACATAGATATAGCACACACACACACACACACACATATATATATATATATATATCACATATAACATTGCTTGAGAAAGATCATCCATTGAAGGGCACATTCTCTCAGGACTCTGCACACATTGCCTGAGGAAGATCATCCACTTAAGGGCACATTTCTAATGGAAATCCATAAGTAATCTATTCTACTAGCCAGAGAATCTCATCCACACAACATATCATCATAGTGTACATCATATACATGTTCTCAGTCAAAAGCAGTAACACACACTTTCAATACACAAGCATCATGACATACAATAACCATCACTTCCTCGAAGTATGGTGGAACACAGTCAATGGGAAACACTCCCAAGAACAAAGAGCTTACCTGCTCTAAGTGCTACACCGGCTCTCCCGGCTTCGTAGTCACAACCACTAACAACCTTTGTATCACGCCCTACATAAAGGCATACAACAAATCAATAACAGTTCTCAACCGTTAGAACGAAAAGAAACGCGATTCTATTCCATTATAACCCCTTTTTATTCTATTTCAAGTCATAAGAACTAGTCACATAATTGATGACTTACAAACCCCAAATAGGATCTATCTTGGCCTAACCAAGGCACTAGAGTCTTCCTAAGACTCTGCATCAACTAATTCAAAGAGTTTAATACTCTAACCATACTACATTTCCATGATTATCAAATTGGCTAAAATGGATACTTCAATACAATTTCACCATTTATATAGCCTCCTCAGCACCTATTGTAAAAGCACCTAGGCTCATACATAGCATAATATCATCAATTTGACCAACATTCATCCTACTCATACATTTCTCAGAGCCAAATTCCAAAGTCCCTAAAATTTATATATCAAGGCTAAACCTTCATCACAACAACCTTCTAAGCATACTTTTTCAAAGAACCCAAGCCTAATTTTAGCTCTAACTCAAATGGGTCATTATTCACCTCAAGAACAAATTCTTAAATAATCGGTAGAATTTGAGTTTCTTACCTCTAAATCGACAAGGAAGACTAGAGGACAACTTCTCCAAGCTTGAGTATCCTTAAAATGCCTTCTTTCTCCTCCAAACTCAAACTTTGTGAAGTTCCCTAGAGAAAATGGTCTCTCCGTTTGATGGTTTTTAAGGAAAATGGAGGTTGGAATCTATCTCATTGGATGATTTCCTTCAAGTTTCATGTTGGAAGTGAAGTGTTTTTGTGAAGGAATGAAGGATTATGAAGCTTTCCAAGCTTCTTAATGGTGGAAAACGTAGAAGGAAGAAGATGGTGAAGGTTTTGGCTCACAAAACGTGCAAATGGGCCTTTTATAGTGTCCTAGTCTGCGTCCCCACGCTAATCACGCCAAACTGGCGCTAACCGCGCCAGATTCCAGAGAGAAATGGCCATCTATCGCCCTCTAGCGCTACTGGCGCTATTCGCGCCAAATTCCAGAGGCCAAGCCCCAATTTTTTTTTTAGCCTTGGTTATTATAATCACCATTAAACTCTTACATTTTTATGAGTATCCAATGATCATACAAATAATGAAAAACATGATTACATTTGTGTATTTCTTAATTGATAAAACAACTAAAGTTCTATAACTTTCTTTTCCTACTAGAATTGGGCATTTACTTCTTGCACTCCTTTTTTATTGCTTCCTACACCTCCAAAAAAACTTCAACATACCATAATAACCCTTACCAGGACCCCACTTGTCTCTCCTAAGAAACCCTAGCAATCAAACACCACCACCATGCCCCACCATAGTGCTGCAACCACCCAACACCCACCACCACGTCGCAACCACCCAATTTCTTACCTTTCTCATCTTCCTTCCATTGCCTAATTTTCCAACTTCTTTTTCAGTTGGGAATAGCTATTCCAGAATGAGAAAAATTACATTCTAGAATACATATTCTGAAATAGGTTTCAAATTACTTATTCATATTTTGGAATAGGAATAACTAGGCGAAAAAATTTTGCAGAATGTGATTTTTCACATTATGGAATAGCTATTCTAGAATTATGTCCTATTCCATAATGGTCATTCCAGAATAGGGGTGGCTATATATTTTGTCTGTTAGAATCTTTTGGGGATGCAAGAAGCAAAATTGGAGATGTAGGAAGTAAAATCCGATATTTGTTGTAGTTGATTTTTCAATTTTGTAAAGTAGAGTATATGTTTTGGACCTAAGGATGCTCATGCAGACCCAAATCCAATTTTTCCACTAAGGGTGTGCAACGGATCAAGTCGGTCAGGTTCGGTCCAAATAAATCCATTCCAACCTAATCCTACGGGTTGTTATTTTCATCTCGAAACCGATCGACGTACAATTTTGGTTTGACTGGGTCATAATTTGAATATATTTTGGGTTCTCAATTCTGTTTGAAGAAAACCCAAAATTAGAAAATAATTCAGAGATTCATAATTGAATTGAGGGATAAGGAGAATGATTTAGAGAGCAAAGGGACAAGGAGATAATGATTTTTTCAAATCTGTACACTTACCCATCAAACTACCTCGATAGGGTCGAGGATCTTGTAGTAGGAGAGGAAGCCATCATGGGGGACAAACCAACAAGGGCGCACAATTTTGTTCCCAATGTTGTCATTGAGCACGAAGTCGTTGAGCATAGTGTGGGGTTGTGGGAAAAGGAAGTCGTCGGGCTTGATTTTGTTGTCGACTTGGTAAGGCCATAAGGGACCGGCGAGTGGAAACTAACGCAAACCAAAAGCCTTTATTTGTTGGAGGAGGCAGAGCACACTAAGAGCAAAATGGAGAGATTGAGAGGTGTGATCATGGAGGAGGAGGCAAGGTGAAAGGTGGAGGCAAAGCAACACTGGGTTTCATTTCTACTTTCTAAGGTTAATTTAATTGTGCCAACTGTGAATATAATTGGGCCTTAACCGTGAGAGAGCATGGGCCAACTCTTAATGAACATAATTGGACCTCAACCAATTAAATGGCATAAGGCACATATATGTTACCAACATTCACGGTCGCATTCGGTCATGGACATATGTAAAATTCTCTTCAGACCCGACCACGTTAAATCCCTTGAAATCAATCATGTGACCTTCCAAATCATTCGAACCCAACCAAAACAAAGTTTTTTCTTGGTTTTCTTAATTTTGGGTCAGGTTGGGTAATCTTGCACACCCCGACCTGCCACATCTTCCCTTTCATAATTATCGAGCAATTTGATTTGAGAAATACTAGCAATAAACTCACTCCTTTAAATACATATTTTTTATTTAATCAAATTTATTAAAAAAAATGTAAACTTTTGTTAGTTTTTTTTTTCATTTAATGAGTTTCAGTTGTAATTTTGTATTTTTCAATAAATTTTAATCAATAATAAGAAGTGTGCTAAGAAAAATGTGTTAGAAACTAAAGAGTGTGATATTAGCACTCTTCGTTAGATTTAATTAAGAATGGTTCTAAATCTTCCTACAATGTCACCATAGTAATCAAGGGATTCAATTTCAAGTTCGTGCATATAGAAAAACACATGTTATAAGAAGTCAATTGCTTAAATAAATCTTAAGGCTCAAAAGAATAATCCTTAATTATGGGTAGAAAAATATCAGATGTTCATCCTAAATATAACATTACTTTTAGCTTGACTTCAATTACATACCTCACCTGAGTGCGCATTGTAAAAATGGGACCTTTGAAACCACTTATGCTCTTTTAGTATTAAAGTGACTTTATAAATGCATTTTTTTTCATCACATACAATAGTTTGCACCACAGGAGTCACTACAAGAAAATTGACTTCTAGCTATGGACAAAATATGTCACTATAAGTCAAAAATCCATAGGTAAAAGCATAATTGACCTTTACCTATAGATACTTTTCCCATCAACTTTGAGGGGCTATATTGTGACAATTTTTAGTCTATATCTATAAGTTTTACCTATGATTGTATCATTATAGGTAGTACCTACAGTTTATTATAGGTGTAGGTAAAAGTCTTTAACTTATATGTATAGTCATTAACTGTAGGTAAAAGTCATTACCTTGTATCTACAACCTCCAACTATACGTAAAAGTCATTTCCTTGTACCTACAATATCCAACTATAAGAGAAAGCCATATAATAATAATAAAATTATTAAATAAAATATATTTATTTTCTTATTATTAATTTTTATATAAAAAACACAATATCGAACTATACTAACAAAATCCATCGATGCATAAATGTCATGTATAAAAAATTTCATGTTGTAACTAAAATAACAAAATCAAAGATGTCTATTTTCTAAAATAAATACAATATGGAAACTTAAAGTACTACATTACTCATCATGATGTACATTTCCATAATTCCATTACAAAATATTATTACATGATAAAACAAAATTATAAGTTTATATTGTTTGGTCATGGTGGCTGAGTGATGTGGAATGACGAGGCAAAAGCTAGACCTAAGACACACATTAGACACACTGTTCTTAAGGATTTATCTGCGTAGTGCGCAAATCCCCCATGATATAACAGCCCTTCCTGTATGAATAGGGAATAGAAACTAGCAAGAAAAACAAAAGCAAGAGAAGCCAGAGAAAGAAAAGAAGACGAAGATGTTCTTCACCTTTTGGTGTATTTGAAAACTGTGTCTGAAGAAGAAATTTATATGGAAAGGGAAGCACAGAAAAATGATAAGAAAATAAAAGGGAATATATGGTAATTAAAACGTTTAAATAAAAATGGTAAGAAAATAATTAAATGAAAATCTGATTACCATAATTGATTTTAACGGTAAAATAATTACGAGACAAAAACATTTTGTAAAAGATTCCAACAGTCCTTTTTTCACACACGTGAAAGGGGGGAATCAGATGATTTGCACTACATTGAGCCCAATTGGCCCAATCCCATGCGTGCGAGACCCTTGCCTCTTGCTAGCTAGTTTAACCCATCTTATTTCATGTGTATATATACTCTTTGAGAAAGGGATATGAAATTCTTTAGAAGTTTCAAGCTTAACCTCTCATTAATGCAGTGTATCTAGCATTTTCTCACACCATAGGAATGGACTAAAATTCTTTAATTTTAGTGCTAGCAGAACTAAAAGTGACTTGTTCTTACCCATATGAACCTTCTTCATGGGATCTCCAAACACAAAGGTTAGGTTACCATCACTTGTTTATTTCAAGTGGCTTAAGTCCTATTCCCCTCAATGTGTCGTATATTAGTTTCTTCCTTAGGGGTTTCGCCAAAGGGTTTTCCAAATTTCCTTATAACTTCACATAGTCAATGGAAATTTCTCCATCCTTTAGCATCTGCTTTACCATGTTATGTCTCAATTATATATGTCTATTTTTCCATTAAAGGTTTTGTTTTTCGATATAGTTGTCACCGATTGGCTATCAAAGTGCATTGGCACTGACGAGGTTGATTTCATTCCCAAAGAAATGTAGGCTAAGTTTTTCAACCACTTAGCCTCACTACCACAAAACTCTAGAGCTATGAACTTTAATTCCATAGTTGATCTTGCAATTATGGATTGTTTGGCTGATCTTCATGCAACCGCACCATCACCAAGTGTGAACACATAACCACTAATGGATTTTGTCTCATCTAAATCGGAGATCCAGTTGGCATCATTGTATCCTTCTACTACAATGGGAAATCTTCTATACTTAATACCATAATCTATATGAGTCTTACAAGAGCTTCCCAATGGTCTTGATTAATATTATGAGTATATCTACTCAGTCTGCCTACTGCGTATGCAGTGTCTGGTCTTGAAAAGTTCATTAGATGCAGTGAACTCCCAATAATTTTGGCATTCTAAGTTTGGTCAATAGAGTCTCCTTTGTTTTTCTTCAACTGTGAGTTAGCATCATAAGGAGTACTCACTAGGTTAATGTCATAGTAACCAAACCTCTTAAGAAATTTCTCGACATAATGTCCTTGGGATAGAGGATATTGTCATGCTTCCTTACAATTCTAACTCCCAAGATAACACTTGTTTCTCTCATGTCTTTCATGTCAAACTTAGAAGCAAGAAAGGCTTTATTCCTAAGAATTATCAATACAAGTACCAAAGATCAACATATCATCCCCATACAAATAGATAACCACACAATCATTATATGAGAAACCATCATCAGAAAAGCAATATTGAATTTACCATACCACTATTTAGGTGCCTATTTAAGTCCATATAGGGATTTTAAGAGTTTCCACACTTTTTCCTCTTGACTAGGCATAACACACCCTTCAGGTTAAGTCATATAGATCTCTTCCTCTAGATCACCATTCAAAAAAGTAGTCTTTATATCCATCTAGTGAATCACCTGAAAATAATAGGAATACTTCACAACAACCAAGAGAGGGTGAATTGGTTGAACCTTGGTATTTTAAAAATCGAATTCAAATCAGAGTTTCAGGATCTTTATCACTTTCAAAACCAAAAAACCTTTTACTCAATCAAATAACTCAGCCCTAGAATTCAATAGATCAAAATAGAACTTGTTGAACAATGAATATGATTCAAAGAATTAAAGATCAATGAATAAGATGAGAATAGAGATATAGAAATAAGAACACAAGCAATTTATACTGGTTCACCTCAAAACTTGAAGCTACATCTAGTTTCTTCTAATTCACACTGAATTAGAGTTCCACTATTATAAAATATTCTTACAAGCTTTTACAAGAACCTTCCTTTTATCAACCCTAGATAAAGAACAAAAATCTAAAACCCTATTAGACTTCTAAGGAGAAAGATTCAGAGAACACTACTCTAATCTTTATGCTAAAGAACCCTTCTCTAGTCCCAAGCTATAAGAATCCTATTACAATAGCCAATCTCAACAAATTTGTAATCAAAATTACAATCAATGAGTTAAGGAAAGAAATAACCTGATGATCCAGTGAATGACATGCATATGAATGAGTAATTCAGGTTTAAAGACAAAAACAAACTCAGAACATTCTTTTTCATTAACCTTTGAAAGAAACTTCTTGCTTTAAAGAATCACTCAAAAACCCATGAGTGTTTTAGTTGATGCAAGAACTCATAAAACTCAGAAAATCACTTTGAACGTGTTTAGAAAGCTTGTGTATGCTCAGAATACGAATTGAACAACTTACAAAACAAGCTTAGCTTTGGTTCTATTTATAACAAACTTTTGTAACTGTCAGTAATCGATTAAACGCGCCTAATAATCGATTAAAACGCTCATGTAACCGATTAAAATAACCTTGTAATCGATTAAAGTGTTCTACAAGATTCTGGACATGAGCAACGAGCAAAATAATCGATTATTCTGTCTTGTAATCGATTAAGACGGCAAGCTTCAAATTATCAAAATACACTATGTAATCGATTACGATTTTTGGTAATCGATTAAATCAGGAAGCTTTATAAAACAGAATGAGCTACGTAATCGATTATGACATTTGGTAATCGATTAAGACTGGAAGACAGATTTTTCAGTTAAGCCTGTGTAATCGATTACTACCTATTGGTAATCGATTCTTCCAGAGAGTCTTAAAATCATGTATAGCAATGTAAAGCTTTGTAATCGATTACTACCTATTGGTAATCGATCAAAGTGTTCAACAAAGTTGTTTATATGAAAACAAAGGTCAAATAATCGATTATTCCGATAGGTAATCGATTACATTGTTCTTGGAAGCTTTTCCAGAATGAACAAAGAACAAAATAATCGATTATACCTTTAAGGTAATCGATTACAACAGTACAAAACAATTTTTCCAAAAACCTTTGAATCAAATTTAAAACCTTAGTTAAATGTTAAAAGTTTTGTTTGATTTTCATAAAAAACACTTAGATGAATCAATGAATGAATAAGTGAATGCATGAATGCATGGATCAATTAGATAGCTTTCCTTTTACATAAAATTCCAAGTCTTCAAGCATGTTGAAAGCACAAAACTCATCTTGTATCAAAGACTTCCAATCTTCATAAAGCTCCCTCTGTATCCAACATCACCAACTCATTTATGGAAGCTAAAGCTATCAACACTCGAATAGAGGAAATCCTAGTTATAGGGGAAAAGGTGTCAGATTAATCCACATTTTTGTTTCTAAGTAAACCCTTTAGCTACTAATCTAGCTTTATACTTATCGATAGATCCATTAGGTTGTACTTTCCTCTTAAAGATGCACTTACACCTTATTGGTTTAGCTCCTTGGGGCAAGTCTATTAAGGTCCATGTATTATTCTTCTTAATAGAGTCAATTTCCATCTTAATTGCTTGTTCCCAAGAAAGTGTATCGGAAGAACTAATTGCTTCTATGAAACTTATAGGCTCATCCTCAACAAGGTAGGTATAGAAATCATCTCCAAAGGATTTCCTTTGTCTTTTATTCCAAAGAAAGATCCTCAAACTATCATTGTTGGTTCTGTAGGTTGCCTAGATTTCAAAAGAAACACATCTTCAAAGAATTCAACATTCTTAGTCTCTACTATTATGTTGACATCAAGCACATCACTTTTTAACACTAGGAACCTATAGGCAACACTATGTTTTGCATAACCGATAAACAAGTAATCAGAATCTTAAAGCCTATTTTCCTGTTCCTAGGGTCGGTTAGCATAACATTGGCTAGACACCCCCACACTCTTAGATAATTCTTATGGGGAATCCTATTTTGTAACAAATAAACGGTTAACACAACTTCTCCCCAAAGGTTGCTAAGTGTATAAGAACTAACTAACATGCCATTCTTCATTTCCTTAGGGGTTCTATTTTTCCTTTTAGCTACTCCACTCGACTCAGGTGAATAAGGTGGGGTTACTACATGTACGATACCTTCATTCTCACAAAATTCATTAAACAAAGTTTACTCACCACCCTTATCGAATCTAACCCTTTTTATCTTTTTTGTTTAGTTGGTTTTCTACTTTAGGTATGTATATAAGAAACATCTCAAATGCTTCATTCTTATTTCTAATTATATATACCTTAGTGTATCTAGAGAAATCATCTATAAAGGTTATAAAGTACCTTTTGCCTCCTCTAGTCATGCATTTTCTTAAGTCCACTAAGTCTATATGAATTAAGCATAAGGGTACAAATTCACATTGCATAAGGTAACATGTCTTTTTAGTTATTTTATATTGAACACAACTCACACTTCCTAGATTTTTTATCATGCAATTTAATTATTCCTAGTTTTGCATTTAAAAACATATGAGGAATTTAAATGTCCTAGTCTAGCATGCCATAAATCATAAGAATCAATCAAGTAAGCAAAAGAGGAAGCAGATTCATTAGCAATCTCATAAATGTGGAGTACAAAGAGTCCTTGGTCACAATACCCCTTACCCACAAAGACACCTTAATTCCAACCTTTCACAATAGTGCTACATAAACAAGATTAACTCTAATAGAGGGCACATGTAGCACATTGGTCAGAGTCAAAGTCTTCCCAGATGTGAGCTTAAGAAAAACTTTCTTTTTTCCAGAACTATAGCAGTGTTGGAATAACCAAGGTAAACCATGTTCTTCTCCGTCCCCCACAAGAGTGTAAGAGGTAAAAGCATTTATATCACCACAGATATGCCTGGTAGCCTTAGGGTCTACCACCCATTTGCTCAAATTGGTCACAATGTTTGCCCGAGAAATAAATGCAACAATAATATCATCCCCTTCAGCCAAGTTAGCTTTAGGCTTAGAAGGCTTGTCGTTTTAAACAACTTGTTGCCTACATTGAGGCACATGATGACCTAGCTTTCCACAAACAAAACAAAAACCTTTTTTCTTGAAGGTTGGATTAGCAGCACGTAGGTAGTTGTTATTGTTATTTTTGTTACTATTATTTTGATTAGGACATATTTGATCGTACCTCTTTTGGTTTTGTTTTGGTTTGTGTTGCACCAATGACGCTAAAGCTCTTTTCCTTACAACAACAGTCTCCTTGCGATTGGTATCACTAATGATGATGTGAGTGATGAGGTTTGATAATGACATCTGGTTATGCTTGTGCTTTAGTTGTTGCTTGTAGTCTGTCCATGATTTTGCAGTTCATCAATCAATAGTTTAGTGACAAATTCGTCATGAAGGTTGACGCTTTTTGCCTTCAAGTCCTCCAGTTGCTTGTGGTATTCATTGGTTTGGACTCAGATGTCCTTGTCATCAATCATCTGCCACTGGTAGTAGTTGCATATAATGAAGATCTTCCTCCCAATATCCTCAACAATATATTTGATGATCATTGAATCCCAAATGGCTTGGCTTCCTTGTAGGAGCATTAGACATAGAACAACTTATTAGAAAAAGTAGTAATAATGGTGTGGCGACATAACTTGTTTGCGAAAGTCCACTTCTCAATGAGTCTGATGTCAGCAGGACGATGCAATTTGGGTTCCACGAGCACAAAAGCAACTCCACTCATGTCCAAAATGTCATAGACATGTTCCTACCACCTTTGAAAATTTTGTCCTTTGAAAACCTCAATTTTGGAGACGTCTGCGAATAGTCTAGCATAGTTGATCGGGGTAGAGACAAGTTTGGGAACGTAGGGCTCGACCTCCTCCATGTGGTCAACCATTAAATCCTTAAGATTGTTGGTCATGGTTGCTGAGTGATGCAGAACAACGAGGAAAGAGCTAGACTCGAGACGTGTGTTAGACACATTGTCCAAGGATATAACAATCCCTTCATGTATGAATAGGGAACAAAAATTGGCAAGGAAAACAAAAGAGAGAGAAAAGAAGACAAAGATGTTCTTCATTGTTTGGTGTCTGAAAACTATGGCTGAAGACGATATTTATAGGCAAGGGAAGAAGGGAATAAATGGTAATTAAAACGTTTAATAAAAATGGTAAGAAAATAATGAAATGAAAATCTAATTACCATGATTTTAACGGTAACATAATTAAGGCTAGAAATCCCTCAATTTTTCATAATCTCATCATATCAAAATTTGTCACACTAAAACTTTATTCTTTCAAATAAGAAATTCAAATTCAAATATTTTCTAGGAAAAAATTTGGCCTAATCTCATGCTCATGAGAATCTTTCCTCTTGCTGACTAGTTTAACTCATCTTATCTAGATATATATACTCTCTGAAAAATGCTAAATTACTCAATGTGAGACTTTGAACTTTTGAAATACTTCAAAAAACACATCATATATTCTCCACTTGCTTGCTTTAGATTTTTTAACATCCTCCTTTTCCTGCTGCACTTTTCTCTTTTAATGCATCTTCAACTTTCACTCTCAGGAACAAAATCTGAACGAGCAAGAGCAATGTAAAAAACCTTGTAGGTAGGGTAAGGTGAATGCAGTGAAAGCTAAACTTGAGAATAGAATAGCATTGCACAGGAATACGAAATTACCATATAGTCATATTTCCTTTGCTTACTTACAACATGTGCTGAACAGAAAAGCAGGTGACAAATCAAAGAGTGGAAAATATTTAATAGACTCAACAAACATGTAAGCAGACATAAACAAGTTCCTTAATTCACATTACATGGAAAGAATCCATATTATGTGGAAATAATTATCTAGTTACATTGTACAGTTATTGTTATTATTACGCTGCCCCTAACTGTTTACCAAGAATAAAATAAACCTATGCATGATAACTTATGAAGACCTCATAAAAATATGATAGCTCAGGAAAGTATTGATACTCAAAAAAAATAAGAGTACCTCAACGTTTTTTTAATCAACTCACAAACACGATTAATAATAATAAGTTCCCCACTATGAAGGGGTAGTCTACTTTTTTTCGGTGAAAATAGGGGATGAAAAGGTCTATCTTTACTGGTGCAAGGTCAATGGTGATCCAATATACATTCAAAAATAGAAACTATATTAAATTATGCTATATTTTGATAAATTTTTCGAAAAGTAATTTTGAAAAAAAAATAAAGTAAATTAAGTTTTTCGTTTTCGAAAATATAAATTAATTGAGTTTCACATACAAGTTCAAATTAGCTTATATGTATACAGGAGCGGAGGTACGTTACCTTGAAGGGGGGCATGCCCCCCACCCCAAAAGATTTATATATAGATTTCTCAAGGGTTTACAAGAGAAGAACAAGGGTTTTAATTTTACAATCTAATTTGATAAATTTCTCATTATATATAGATTATATTTTTATAGGAAATATTTATAACATATTATTAATAAAAAGAAATTTATACTAAGAGGAAAATTTGCCTAAAAGTAGTACAATACATTATTATTAAGTACATGTATTGTAGTGTGGTTTGCAGACGTTATCTAGTTGTATTTCGGAAAGAAGGTACTTGTATGGTTGAAGTGACCTTGTTCATATCCCTTCAAATATTTATTATATTTCTTGTATTTCCCTTTCCATAATTTTTTTCCATTCTTTAAAATAATAAAAAGTTCATATCATTATAACTTAATTTTTTTAAAAATTCAATCTCTTTTCTTTCAATATGGCATTATAATTTTGCAACTTTTTGTTAATTTATATAAATATAGCTTTCATATTATGTGATTAAATTATTATAACTTTTTAATTATTATATAAATTTAATATTTTTATTTTTATTTTTATTCTTGGCCCCTCAAACAAAATGTCTTAGCTCTGCCCCTGTATAAAACTAATTTATTAAATTTCTCTCACTTAATTTTATAAGAAATAAATGAGTGAGGTCTCATTAATACATTTTATAAGTATAAAAGAAAACTAATTAACAATTAATGAATCAAAAAGTAGGTATATATTTTTTTATAAGCCAAACATATGTTTTTCGTCTTCATAAATATGAAAATGTTCATAATTTGTCTCTGCAAAAAACAATTTAATACATTTTTTATCTTCACAAAATTGAAATGTGTCATCTTTTGGCCCATAGTAAGGTTCCGACATCCGAAACTATCTACATGCATTCCATTTTTACATCGGTTATACGCACAACTAATGTAGGAAGTCATCACCGTAAGTTTAGATTTATCCGAACCTAGAACCAAGCCAAAAAAATGACATATTTCAATTTTGTAAGGACAAAAAATGTATTGGAAATTTTGCAAAAATAAATTTCTAACATTATCATATTTATAAGGATGAAAACCCTATTTTAGTCTTGTATTATTAGGAAAAAAATACACTCAAATATTTTTTTTTTTAATATAAGGAACATGAGTAAGTATCTCTTGTATTTTTATTACATCTAAGATATAATAAAAGTTGTTTTTGTTTTCTATTATTCAAAAGTTTGATTCACGCCCTATTTCCTCTAGATGTTTTGCCTAATCTCATGACGATGTGTTTCCTCTTCGTTATATAGCAACTACCTCCAACTTCAAAGAATAATTTACTTAAGGAAGAGATTGGCAAATAAAGTGATGACATTGAGTTTCACCATGAAGCACAACTAAGAGCCCCTAGATGCATCTAAGGTATAAAACTTTATGGTAGACCCTCCTTAGCATAAGTCTCACTTCCTTTCTCCACTATGCAATGTTGTTGGAGGCAATTTTCGATGACACCATTTTTTCCACCTCTTCTCCCACTTTTTCCTTTCCATCCCTCTCCTCTAGTGCAAGCATTGGAGCCTATTCACCAACAACCCCACATCATACAACAATTTCCAATGCTCCATAACCAAAATGCAACAACGGATCATTGACAAACCCAATCAATACAATTGAGAGTGATACTCCACTACACACAAGTTGTTCCCCAACAATTCCTCTTTAAGATCACCATAACCTTCGACATGTATATGTAAGTTTTACTAGTTTTCTAACAATCACAGTAACAGAAAACTAAAAAGGATCTTGAAATCAATGATTTTCCCAAATAATAAATAAACAATGTGTATCTTTCTCCATAGAGAGACTTCTCTCTAGTGTGCTTTGATTTCTTGAAATAGTAGGGAAA
Source organism: Glycine tomentella (assembly GCA_007407185.1). Classification (NCBI taxonomy): domain Eukaryota; kingdom Viridiplantae; phylum Streptophyta; class Magnoliopsida; order Fabales; family Fabaceae; genus Glycine; species Glycine tomentella. The sequence continues at coordinate 104,659 of PYAF01005932.1, forward strand.
CACAATTTTGTTTTCTTTGACTCTTCTTTTTTTTTTCTCTCTCTATCTTTCGTGATGGCAACTAGTGTTGAGAAATACAAATTTTAGGAAGGGGATCTTATTTCATGTTAGTGGCTATTGATCCCTTTATAACAACTACGCCTATCAAATAGTAGTTGTCTTTAGGAACTGCTCCACTTAAGCGCACAACCTATTTACAACTTAGTCCATAACAATTATTTATTTATTTATTAGTCCTTAATAGGCCACATGTCTCTCAAATGAGACACTAAATCTTACATTTTCCCATTTTGGCTCCTGTGACATTACCTACCATCATGGACAAATAAATAAATAAATTAAACTTACGTAATGTGCATTGAAATAACTAAATCATTTCATACATTGGGAACATCATAATTTCATAAATAAGAATAGGTACTAATCCGAGTCATAGTGGTTTTAAATCACTTAATCCACATAATCCCTTCCATGTACCATAAATTAGACTTCTCCTTAATATGAACATAATTAGAAGCATATAAAGGTCCAACACAATGTTTTATTTAAGATGATACCTATTTTCATTACTCTAATACAAACATGCATGCAAACGTAGAGAACAAGTAATCAAAAATATATGATAATGAGCTGCAAGTGTCAACAATCCAGAACAAATTTAAACATTACACTCAACAATCCTTAATAACAATAATGACCATACTCTCAACATGCTCAATAAATGTCTTAGGTGATAATCCCTTTATCAAAAGGTCAGCTATCATGAGATTTGTGCTACTATGTTCTATTGGCACTCTCTATTTTTGAACTTCTTCTTACAGGGAAAAGTACTTCAATTTTATGTTTACACCAATAGAGTACTTGTCGTTCTTAGAGGAAAAACATTGGTATGGAGTTATCACAATTTATTTTCAATAGCCTGACAATACTATCAACAATTCCAAGCTCCGGAATAAAGTTTTGCAACCAATTAGCTTGAATGGTAGCCTCAAAACATACTACTAATTCAGCTTCCGAACATTTTGTTCTTTATGAAAATATTTTTTTATGTTAATTTTTAATTAGAATTTTCATTTTTATTGTATTATATATATAATACAATACAAATGAAAATAAATTAATATTAGTTTATGAATAAATAAATGAATAAAAATGATCAAAAGTTCTATGTGCAAACTTGTGATCCTTTATTCCCCAAAAGTATCTCAGAACTTTCTTTGCAACTTTCCAAAATTTTATTCTCAAGTTACTTTAATATCTCTCTAACATTCCAACTGCAAAGCTTACATCTGGTTGAGTACAGACATGAGCATACATAATACTTTCAACGACCAACGCATTTGAAATTGCTTCAACTTGTTTCCGTTCCAAATCAATCTAGGATATTATGCAAGAGTAAGGTTGTCTCCTTTCTAAATTGGAATGGGTGATCCTAAGCACTTTTCCATCCTGAATCTCTCTAGTAATTTATTGATATATGCTTTCTGAGATAAGCCCAACAACTCATTTGTACCATTTCAAAATATTTTACATTCCTTTCACATAGATTGTCCCACTCATATCATTCATTTCAAACTAAATTGAGAGAAACTTCTTAGCTCATAAAGAAGACAATGATCATTAGTTGCAAGCAAGACACCATCAATATACAAAATCAAAAATATAATTTTACTCCCACTGACCTTCTAATATATATTTACATTATTCAATAGTGTTTTCCTTAAATCCAATGGAAATAATGGTATCATTTAACTTCAAATACAACTAGTGAAAAACTTGCTTAAGTTTGTATATTGATCTTTTTAGTTTACACACCATGTGTTCCTTCCTTCAACTGAGTACCCCATTGGTTAGTTCATATAATCATTCTTCTCTAAATCTTCATTAAGAGAGACAATTTTCACATCCATCTAATGTAGCATTAGATCATAATGGGTTACCAGTGCCCAGATAATCTTAAAAGAATCCTTTATTGAGACTGGTAAAAATGTCTCTATAATGAATGTCATCTGAGTAAAACCCTTAATGCTACTTCTTATATTTCTTCTACAATAGGTTCATTCTGAATCATGGGCTCATTTTTGTGTTTCTTTTCTTCATTGTTGTTTGGAACAACTATAGAGGAACACACACTTTACTACTAGAGGCACAAGTTAAAGTGACTTGCATTCTAACATATTCAATTTCCACCTTTTATGGAACTGTACTCCCACTGATTTCACCATTTTCAATGAACCTTACATTCCCAGTTTCAACAATTCTCATACTATGATTAGGATAGTAAAAGATATACCCCTTGGATTTTCCTGGATAACCAATGAAATATCCATTGGTTGTTCTTGCATCCAGTTTCCTTTCCTATGGATTATAAATCCTTATTTATGCCTGGCAACCCAAACATATAGGTGTCTCATGCTAGGTTTCCTATTAGTCCATTATTCAAAAGGTGTTTTTAGAATTGCCTTACTGGGAACCCTATTCAACAAATACATGATAGATTTCAATACATACATCCACAACGATACTCCTAACCATATCCATTAATATTTTGTTATGTCTTTCTGATACACCATTTTGTTGTAGTGTACCTGGAATTGTGTACACAAACACCACCTTTCTGAAGGAGTTTAGCGAATGGACCTGGGTTTTGCCTAGTTTCTTCATACCTTCTGTAATACTTATCATCTCTATCAAACCTAACAACTTTCACCTTTTATGTCTAATTGTCTTTCTAATTCATTCAAATAAGTTTCCGAAGCATTCACTGCTTGAAATTTCTCATGCAATGAGTAGACACAATCATAATGTGAATAGTCATCAATGAAGGTGATAAAGTTCTTTTCCTTCCAAAAGAATTAACATCAAAAGACCCATAAATGTCAGTGTACACAATTTCAAGAAATCGAGTGCTCTTTGTAACCCCGTTCTTTGTGTGCTTTGTTTATTTCCCTTTAAAACAATCCACACAAAAAATTAGATCAATAAAATCTAGATTCAAAAAGATTTCATTCTTTAATAATCCTTTCATTCATTAGAAATGTGATCCAAACGTTTATGCCACAAGAAAGCAAAACATTCATTAACTAAACTATATTTAGTTCCAATATTATGATGCAAAGTCTAAAGTATTTCAGCATACAAACCATCCCTATTCAGTTTATATCAACCATCACAAGAATATCCATACCAATGAAAGGATTATGCTTAAATAAACTAAAACATCCATTACCAAAACTAAAAGAGTATCTAGTAACATCAATTTAGATAATGAAACTAAATTTCAAGATAAACTAGGTACATAAAAAGTTTCCAATAAATCTAAAGGACGTCTCATGTCAAGGATTAGACAATAAGTCCATATTGTTTTCATTGGGGCTTTCACTTTATTCTCTGCATTGTTTAGAAATATGAGTTGTACATCTAGAATCAATCCACCATGTACTATGGGGAATTTAAGTTAAATTCAATTCAAAACAAACATAAGCATTAAGCTCACCTTTCTCAAACCAAGTCTTACATTTTCTTCTAAATTTGCATAGATATCTCATTAATCATTAATGTCCTTGTTCCCTTATCATGTTTCTTCATAAATTTATTTCAAGCTCCTTGATTCTGAGTGACCTCCTTGATTCTTATGCCTTGTTTCCTCTTCAACCAATATACTATGCAATTCAAACAATTCTCATTTGTCTTTTATGGTATTATAACTTATTTGAAACAGGTCATACTCAGACTGTAATAAGTTAAGAATAAACTATAGAAGGAAGTTCTCATTCACAATCATTTCCAAGGTCTTAAGCCTTGCTGCAATGTTTGTTATCTCAATGATGTGCTCATACATATTACACGCCATCAAACTTCATAGTGGTCAACATACTCATTAATGTCCCAGTAAGAGACTTATTAGTTCTTTAAGAGATCTCTCTCACTAACCCTATAAATTCTTTAGCACTTTCAGTATAGGGGAGAGTTGTCTTAATGTTGTACCTTAATTAACTCTTTAGAAGCAATGTAATCGATTACAACATATGATAATAAATTATTTTGACTTCTAGAGAGCCACTTAAGTTTTCCATAAGCAATGTAATTGATTACGAGAATTTGGTAATTGATTATTTCGATGTATAAAGGCTTTCTTCTTGCTAAAACAAGCATTGCAATCAATTATCCCAATGGGACTTAGCTAAATTTCAACAAAAGTAAGTCTTTGAACTTGTTTAACACTTTGTAATTGATTACATAAACTTGTAATCGATTACCTTACGTAGAACATGATTTGCCTCAAAAACTTATGGATGAAGCAACCTTAAAGCCATACTTGATTATCATCTAAGCATGTAGAAAAATATCTAAATTAATCTAAAAAACACACATGTCTAGTGTAAAACAATAAATACAATGTCACACCTGTTAAATATCTTTTGGCATTTAAAATATTAAATTCAAAACTAAATTAATGAGATAAACGATTCTTCAATCAACATTAATAATTGTGGTTTCCTTTAATTTTGTAGACAAGAACCAAACTACACAATTCGACAATAAATGAATCCAATTAAATCCACAAAAAATTGGTTTGGTTCGATTTTTGATTTTTTGAGTGGTTTTTTATTTTTATTTTTTATTTTGGTAATCAATTATTTTTATGTATAGAGGTTTCCTTCTTGCTAAAACAAGCATTGTAATCGATTACGAAATATGATAATCGATTATCTTGATGGGATAATCGCTAAATTTCAACAAAAGTAAGTCTTTGAACTTGTTCTAACACTTTGTAATTGATTACCTTATGTAGAACATGATTTTCCTCAAAAACTTATGGATCAAGCAACCTTAAAACCATACTTGATTATCATCTAAGCATGTACAAAAAGATCTAAACAAATCTAAAAAACATAGATGTCTAGTCTAAAACAATCAATACAATGTCCAACCTATTAAATATGTTTTGACATGCAAATATCAAAATCAAAACTAAACTAATGAAATAAATGATTTTTCAATCAACATTAATAATTTTGGTTTGGTTCGATTTCGTAGACACAGACCGCAAACCAAATTGAACTGCTAGTTTGACAATAAAGCAATCCAATTAAATCCAAAAAAAATCTGTTTGGTTTTATTTTCCATTTTTTGAGTGGTTTTCGGTTTTTATTTTGGATCGGTTTGGATTTGAATACCCCTAATAATAAAGATTAGAAAATTTTAAGATATAAAAAGAGATTATAACCTCTAAGTAAGAAACATATGCATTATCATCTTTGTTCGACAAAACTAATTGAAAAACTAGTTGTAAGCTAAAAGGCTAGTTGCATGCTGGAAAGCTAGTTGGTAGTTGAATGTTAAAAACTTACTTATAAAATTATATGTGTTCGGTAAAAATAGTTGTTGAAGTAGATAAAAAGTGTAAAATTTCAAAAAATAATAAAATCATATTTATTTAAAAAGGACAATCAGAAAATTAGATAAATATATTAACGATAAAAATGAAAGAAAATATAAGGAAAAAAAATTAGAAGTTAACATTTTAAAAAATGTTACTTCAAATAATATTTCAAAAAAATGTTAAAAGCTACTAAAAAACTTATTTATCGAACCATCACAAATTTTTCAACTAATAAAAAAATTATAAATTAATTGAAATGTCTTATTGAACATATCCTAAGAATAATGACATATAAACTCTCTTATATCAAACACTCTATTAATACATATAATTTTTCTCTATCTTTCTTTTCCTATCTCATATTATATTTTTCTACTTGTCTCCTTTTCTCTTTCTAGATGTCAATTATAATTTAGCACCTAATACTTTGTATGGTAGGCTAGAAAGTCAAAGGACAAAGTGGGAGGAGAGGAAGAAAATAAAGTTAATTCACCCTCATTCCATCATTTGATGAATAAGTAGGGAGAAAAGATTAAAGAGTGGGTGAAACTACAGGAATAGTCTTCTGCCCAAAATGGGAACAAGGGATAGAGAAAACGATATTATGCTCTAAATGACTACTAGTATATCCTTATTTGTGTATACTTCTTTTATATTAATTCTGGTTATTTATATCATAACTATCTTTCTTTCCCACCAAACATCATACAAAATCATCTCACTTTTCATTTATATTCTTTCTTTTTCTTTTCTTTCATTTTCTTCTCTCAACTAAACATACCATTAAGTGTCCATAGATTATTTTCCAACTTCTAATATCATCAAAAGATGAATTTTCTCTAGAATGCTTATTAATTATGAAATGCCATCCTATTAATTAACTATACATGTGAGCTGAAAAGCATGCAAAGCCTTAACACATTAAGGCAATGAAGCCTTAGAACCCTTTGGAAGGGTATGGCGGCGAAACCTCTTACTCTTGGAGGTATGTATGATAAGATGACATTGCTTATTCTTAGAATGACAGTTTCATGATAATGTATCAATTGCCAACAGCATTTTGCAAAATTTTCTTGTGTCTAAGGATTGGTAGAAGAGAATATGAATTGATACCAAAAGCACAAGTCAATCTATTCCACTAATGTCACAAGGAAGATAATTAAAGGAGAGCAAGAAATGACCTATTATTATTTATTTGACGTTATAACGTACTTGTATATTTAACCTAATTAAAAGAAAATAAATAAATTTTACTAACAAGTATTTTAATAAGAGTATTAATCAATAAATTAATAAATAATTTTATTTAAAATCACAGTAAAATTGTATTAGAAATTACAATAAAATATATTAATAGTATCTTTTATAAAATCATTATTTTACTTTTAAATTTTTAATGAATATAAAGATACTTATATTAGTATTCTCAAAAACGAAAATAGGACACAGAAGGAACCAAATCAAATGGCCTATGGCTAGCTAGTGGTACGTGGCCTGAGTGCTCCAATAAACCCTCCATCTTTGGGTTCTTCTTGACGTGGCCTAGTATGATTCCTCCCCACAATGGCCACCCAACAAAGTCGTCATTAGAAAGCCATTAGGAGTAGCTTTAGTTCTCCTTCAAAATACGAAATATGGTTGGTAAATAATTTTATATCTTAAGAATAATTATTAACTGTGTATAAAAATATTTATTAGAAAAAGTTAATTTTTAAAATATATATTAATATTTTGAAATAATAATTATTAATATTCAATTGAGAGATACTCTGTTTATAAAAAAAGAAAAAAAAAAAAAAAAGAAAGAAAGGAGTCGCTTTGGGTCTAGTGGCTGTGCAACACCGAAAGACCACCTTTTAAAAGGCACATTAATATAGCTAACAAAAGTGCACCCTGAGAAAGACAAGGAGAAAGATATTGAAGAAAAAAGGGGGGCTGTAAAGAATAGATAGATAGCAATAGGTATTTTAGTTTTGAGTGACGGAAGCACATTGGCTGGTGGTGGAGGGAATTGAAATTCGAGGGCATTGGTGACGGTGTTGTTGGTGGTGAATACTTGTGAAATATTGTGTGATGAGGATTCTAATTAAGGGGAGTGGAGTGGGTGACAGACCCACGTGAGTGACCCACCACACACACACCACCACCACCACCCTTGTGCTAGGCCCAGTGGATGTCTTGCTTGGCTTTATATCAACGCTAACAGCCAATTAAACTCAACCAAAAACAATGAAAACAAACCTACATGCACCATTGCTAATACTATCACACCACACTTCACTTGAGCTTTTAAATTGAGATTGAATTAGGGAGTCTTCTAAAATCTCAGTTATAAAAAATAGTTTGTGATTGTCAGTTTAGCTGCAATGTCAAGGATTTTTAGACTCTTTATAATTACATTATGATCTTATAATTACATTAGGACCGTAATTTCAATCGTAAGTGTTATATTTATTTGTAATTTCTTATAATATAATAAATTGTGGCAAAATTATTATCATTTTTTTATATAATAAGTATTTTTTATCAAATATTTATGAGTATTATATATAAAGTAATCGAACTCGAGATCTCTAGTTAAGCTGACATACCAATTAATTTTTTTATTTGATAGTAACACAAAATTACTATTGTAATCACAATTTAAAATCTTGATGTAAATATTATAAAAAAAATTAAATACATTTGACATGACAATAACTATAGTTATAAAAGCTTTCAATTAAAACCTTAATATTACAGTTAAGATTTTAAATAATGGTTTACAATTATGATTAGGATCATAAATGCATAAAAAAAATTGGAGTCTCTATAACTATAGTTTCATTTCTCCACAATTTTCCAAAAATCAAAACTCATAATAAAATTATAACTGTGATCATAATCGTAATTTAAAACCTTGAATATATAGTCACAATTGAAATTATTCACTACCATATAAAAATCTTAAGGTAACACCATCGAGCACCACCTCTTACACAAAAAGCAAGAAGAAAAAGAAAAGTTCAAGCCATTGACATCATTAACTTATTTGACAAAAGTGATCATTTTTCCCCCTTTCCACCACCCATATTGCTATTTTCCATTTTCTTTTTTCTTTTTTAACTTTCTTTCTAACGCTAGTGGTTGTCTCCCTCTTGTTTACCTTTTCTTATTCATAAACTCACATTGAAACATTGAAGCATGTTAGCAGCTAAACACTTCAAAGGGTAGTTAAAAACTTTGTAGTTCATGGGGATGAGAAATGGAGGATAATAATAATAATAATAATAACAAAGCAGAGAAGCAGCAAGATTATAGTAGCCACCACCCATCTCTCCTCCTTCCTAACCCTAATCATAGCACCATCAACAACATCAAGGGGGATCATCATCAGTCTCCAAGGAAATTAGCTATTGGTGGTGGTGGTGGAGGCAATGGTGATAGGCTGAAGAGAGATGAATGGAGTGAAGGAGCTGTGACAACCCTTCTTGAGGCCTATGAGGCAAAATGGGTGCAGAGAAACAGAGCCAAACTCAAAGGCCATGACTGGGAAGATGTTGCAAAACATGTCTCAGCAAGAGCAAACTCCACCAAGTCACCAAAGACTCAGACACAGTGCAAGAACAAGATTGAGTCCATGAAGAAAAGGTACAGATCAGAGTTTGCCACCACTGCTGATGCCTCATCTTGGCCTTTGTATTCTCGCCTCGACGTTCTGCTCCGCGGGACGGGACCGATATCTTCTTCGTTGCCACCACCAATAGCAGCAACAGCGATAGCAGCACCATCTCAATCACCACATGCTACTATAAATAATAACCAGGATCTGGTGTTGTTGGAGCCACCTTCACTGGCTGTGTCGCAAGCACCTCCTTCTGTTGCTCCTCCACCAATTGCAATTGCAGAAAACTCACATGGATCCAATGGTGTTGAAAGACTACTAGCCAAGGTAGATTATTAAATGAAGCACAATTTTTCATTTTGGGTAATTAATTAACTTTGGTTTGAATCTTTTGTTGCATTTTATGATCATGACTCGTCCATTTCTGAAAGATATTTAACTGTGAGGTTGGAATTATATTATGGATTATATGGCTCAAAATTAACTTTCTGCTAATTAGGTGTAACATTAATTCTATGCATAAGACTCGTGAGAAGCATTTTTTTTTAATTTGTTCATTAAATACTTTTTCAAAAATCTATGATTGTTGCATCAAGTAGCCAGAGTGTCATATAGTAGAGAAAACATATCTTGGATTTCACACGTCACGTGAAGAGAAGATATGACTTCTGAAATGTTCATTGAAGGTGTGAGAATTCTGATTGATTTTCTTGGCAACAGAAGTAGGACAATAATTTGCAGAAAGTGAAACTCATCTCTTTTAAAGAAAGCTAGAGGTCATTTATTGCAAGCATGAAGTGAACAACAAATTAAATAAAAGCCATATTAAAATGATTATATTATATTAAAAATTACTGTAAGTAAAAGTTATACATTTACAGTTCAGTGTGAAATATATATTTTTTTTTCAATCATAAATTATTATGATTATGTTTGATAAGTTAATTTTTAAAAAAATTATACTTATCATTCATCATAACTTTTAACCGATGGATAAAATATTTTACATTGAAAATGTTTAAAAGTTAAATTCTTATTCAAATAATCAATTTATATTAAACGACAGTTAATAAAAAAGATATCAACTTAGTTCAAGATTAACTTTAAAGAGTTATTTCCAATTTGAGCACTTTGTTTTATTTTAAAATTAATAGCTGAGATTAACCATTTAAATCTCTACACGTGACCCTAGTGGTTAAGAGCCTTAACGTTTCAGTTACCAAGTGCTACTCCATTTTCCCAGTGTCTCACACAAAGACAAACAGATCGACCTGCTATTGTCCGCCATTGTCGTCACCTAGCTCATTGCATCACTCTATCTCACTCGAACAGTTCCACTCGTTATTGTTGCTCTATATCTCTCCAAGAACAGACCTGCAGCTTTCCACCACCGTTGTTGCAACGCTGCAGCTATATCTCAACATTTTATTGTTTAGTTGTCAACTACCGCCGTCACTGCGCTATATCACCATGACAAAATGTTAAGGGATTATTGCTTCTCTGTCATACTCTTTCCGTTGTAGATACGAGAAAATTTGTTGGATAATGTCAATAAAATGATGCTGACTAATCATCCATTAATGTCCATTTCTTAGTTAAAGTTCAAAAACAGTCAAGTAACCCAACTAAGAGCTAACCACGGTATAACTTGTTTGGTCACCTCAAATTTGCATTTTGCAGCCAATGTTTGAATCTTTGAATTTTGTAGAGGTCTAAAGAATTAAATTTAGATAAACTAGATTGATGTTTGAGTACATTTGCAGTACCAAAAGCTAAACATTCATAGTAGCCTTCTATTTTATTTTGTCACTACAATGTTGTTGGAGGAATCGCATCCAGTGTGGACTTGATGAGAAACAGATTTAGAGATACAAACGGAGTTGCAAAAATATTGCAGTGTTTGTCTCATATTCTTTAGTTGTCGCAGACAGGGTAAATGAAAAACAAAGGGTCTATCTTGTTGAATCCTCTTCTAGTGTCTCGTAACTCTAATAAAATAAATCTAAGCCTCTAGATTTGAGAAAAATAAAGGATTCAGATGGAGAGTAACATTTTAAAGTTACTCCTATTAAGTGGATCCCTCCTAAGTTACCAAGACCCATTATTAGAAGATGACCTAAATCTCCCATTATACTTTATATGCATTATATATAAAAATCATTGCAACGGACAAAAATAGGTGTCTTAATGTGTAGGAGCTATGTTGCTACCTTTTAATATACTTTAACCACATATATTATGCACGTATAATTGACATTATAACGGACAGGACATATGTGGGCATTGGGATTGAGATGATTTGAGTGTTAGCATTGCATCTTATGTTTCAAAATATATTATTATACATACACACATATATAAATTAATGTTAATGTTTTGGCATTAATAGGAAGATGGGATGGGAGCCAAGTCATCTGAGCATGTATCTAACAAGAATCCAATGGACTCGGATAGTAGCACACCTGCTCTTTACAGTGAAAAAGACAAGGTGAGATGCAACAAGAGGAAGATGAAAAGTGAGAACAACAAGAGGAGAAGGAATAATAACAATAATGAAGACGTGGAAATAGCAGAGAGCATTAGGTGGCTTGCAGAAGTGGTGGTGAGGTCAGAACAGACAAGAATGGACACAATGAAAGAGATTGAGAGGATGAGAGTTGAAGCTGAGGCAAAGAGAGGGGAGATGGAGCTTAAGAGAACTGAAATCATTGCCAATACACAACTAGAGATTGCTAGGATCTTTGCAAGTGTCAATAAAGGTGTTGATTCTTCACTAAGAATTGGAAGAAGTTAAGGTTATATTATGGAAGGTGATCACATGTTTGTATGTGTACAAATTTTATAATCAACAAAATATAGATTGAAGGAGAGGGAGAATTGTAACAACTATGTAATTCGCCTAACGAGTGAAAGAGAGCACCATATATACGGTAGAGATAATAATTATGTCTCCTAACTTTAATTTTAGACTTTTAATTTGTAACCTTCTCTTTCATTAATTATAAGAAATGAAGGGATACTTCTTCTATTGTGTCTCACCTCTTTTGGAATGCGAACTTATTTATCTCTGTCAAAAATCTGGTTGGTCCGTGATTTTCAATGGCTGTCGAACTTTTATACTACAATTAAAGCTCTATATTCATCTAAAACTCAATTTGTCAAGTGAACCACACTTCATGATTCTTCTTTCCTCGATGGAATATCTTTAACAAGTTAAGAAGAATTTCATATATGTATTGATTTAATTCAAAAGTAAATTCAAATGTTTTGTTCTCACATTATTCTTACCAAAATTTATATCTCAAACAAATTATGTATTATTTTATGCATAATAAAAATATAAATAAAAATAGGGCAAATTATTGTTCTACGCCCACTAATTTTAGGGGGTTCAAGACTACAAGAAACCCTAAACTTGATTTGATCTAAATATGTTGGTTTGGATTTTTTTAATGTTTGGATTAAACTCAACTCAATTCGTTCATGTACAGGTTGAATTACGATTTTTAATTTTTAGATTTTTTTGATCAGTAAATCTTATCTTTTGACCCATTAATTGATATTAAAATTTTTATTATTATTATTAAATTAAAAAACAAATCTTTTAATTTCTTACTAAGAAATTTTTTGTTTTTATATTTAAATTGGAATAATTTCTTAGGTCAAAGAATATTTAACAATGTCAAAGTATATTGTCCCCTGATTCGATTAAAAAATTTAAGAGAAATTACAATAGTCTCTATTCAAAGAGGAGAACTAGGTCTAGATATTATGATGATTCAAAATCAGAAGAATTTAATTCTTCTATGCTTAAGGAAAAAGAAAAATAACAAATTTATGAAAAAAGAAATATTTGTTATCGAACCAGTTTGCCTGTCTAGAAAAAACAATAAACAATTTATTAGTGATAGCAACTCCAAGAATTCTTTAAGCATGACCTAGGTGTAGGTGATAGGGTTATGATGCATTGCATTTAGTCTTTAATTAGGAAGCATTTTAGTTAGAATTATTTGCATTATTGGTTATTAGGTCTTTGTTTCTGTTCATTTCATTACACTTTATTCTTTTTGCCAAACCTGTTAAGTTGTAGGTGTTTTCATGTATACAAGAGCCATGTTAAATTGATCTTTGGTGCCAAATGGAGCTTCTTTGGTGCATATTGGACTTTTAAGATCAAACCTAATTAGGGGCTTTTTAGAAGGAAAATAGATTAATTTTGATTTGGGGCCAACTGGCACGAGCATGCAATTCATTGGCATGGATGGCAGGGGCGTCCCAATTACCTTCTCCTACAATTTAGTTGAGGTTGCATCTGGCACAAGTGTGCCAACTAGTTGCCGATTTTATTTTCTTGCTTTTGCATTTATAGTGTATTTGGGCCTGAACAAATTTTAGCCCATGTCTTTATATAGCTGTGAAAAACTTTGTAAAAGGGTTCCGAACCTCGAGTAATGATGACTTAGCGAAATTTTGGATTTTCTTGGCTTTTCCCATCTCCGATTAGTACGCTTTCTTCTTCTTTAATGTTTTATTTGGGATTTCTCATGACCATGTGTGAGTAGTCCTTCTTGTTTTGGGATTAAGGCATAACCCTTCACAATTGTTCATATTAATTTATTTTATTTGAGGTTCTCTTAGATTCCCATCTTTTAATTCATTCTTGTTAGATTTATATGTTATCTTGCATTTATTAGTTTATAGAAATCAATTATTGTATTCATAATAATCGATATTTGATTTATCATGTAATCAATTACTGATTCTATTTCTCTATTATAAATAAGATCATATGTATGGTCTCAAAACACACAATTATTACACAAAATAATGTAATATGGTACCAGATTAGGATTCGATCCCTCTATTTTTTTTTTCTCGTGCAATTTTTTCCTTTTTGGTGAGCACTACCATGCTACGTTGCTGCCCTTGTTTGGTAGCCTTCCCAACGTGTACTTCACATGCACGCAACAGAACGACGCTTAAAGCAGTTTCCGATGACACCCACTTTTTAGCAACCCTTCCCCTGTCCTCTTTTACCTCTGACGATCGTACCAAGCCCCTGTTTGGCTATTTTCATCCTATTCAGTATGTTTGGCTCCTTTAGCCCCTATTTGGCCCCATTTGTCCCATGTTTGGCTCTTGGTTAGTCTCGTTTAGTGTTGTTTGGCCCCATTTTGGGTTCATGTTTTACTATGCGTTTCTTATGGCTTCTCTTGATTGTGCTTTCGCATACTCTGCCATGCATTTCACTGATGTACCACTGATTTCGTGTGGAAAATGATTGGGATAGCCAACAACAATCCATGGGCCCACTTATGGATCTAAGTATTTTTGCCTCTGAGTAAATTGATTCCCTTTGGTTTCAAGAAACTCAACAACCTGCCTTGCCATTGTTACTATCGTGGGTCAGTCTGGTAATCCTGTGGCCTTTGTCTCCCTGTCCTTCACTCTTGGCACTTGGATACTTACTCTGGTGCCTCTGATCATATGACCAGTAACAAATCTTTTTTTCCCAGTTGTCTTTTCCGGACTCATTGCCTTTTTCTACCCTCGTAGATGGCTTTCAAATTAAAGTTTGTGGCATTGGCCAGATTCGTCCACTCCCTAACCTTCCTTTACAGTCTATTTTATTTGTTCCTAGTTGTCCTTTCAATTAATTTCCATTATCAAACTCACCCATTAACCACATTTCTCTATCCATTTTGTTAATAATTGTGCTCTTGTCAAAGATCAACGTATTGGACAAAAAAATGGAACAAGACATGTGTCTCGAGGATTGAACCAGCTCTCACCTCCAATTTTGTGTCTCTGCTGCCTCCCTAGACCTTACTCACCAACAACTTGGTCATCCTAGTTTGGACAAGTTGCATCTTTTGATTCCTAGTCTCTCTACTCTTAAGTCATTCTAGTGTGAAGTTGTGTCAACTAGGTAAACATGTTTGTTCTTCTTATAGTCTTCGCGTCAAAAAAAGTGTTATGTCCCCTTTTTACTTTAGTTTACTTTAATATTTGGGGTCCTAGTCGAGTTTGTTCCTGTTAGGATTTTACTATTTTGTCACTTTCACTTATGATTTTTCCTACTTGGGTTTTCCTTATGAAAAATCGTTCTGTCTTTTTCTCTATCTTTTAAAGTTTCTCACATGAAATTCGAAATCAGTTTGGGTCTTCCATTAAAATTTTGCAAATTGATAATGCTCAATAATACTTGTCTTCCCAATTTTAGTCTTTTTTAACTTCACATAGAATTGTCCATCAAACATCATCTCCTGCTCCAAACATCCCTCCACCAACGTCTCCTGCACCTAAACTTCACATTGCCTTACGCAAAGGTATTCGATCTTCTCGCAATCTTGTCCCTTTTAAATGCTTACACTATTCACTATCATAGTTTATCCCCTTTATATTTCTCTTTTATCTCTTTTTTGGATTCTGTGTCTATTCTCAAGTCTACGGGTGACACCATGACTGATCACTACTGGCAATAGGCGATGTTGAATGAAATGGTTGCTTTACATGGCAATGGAACATGGGAGTTAGTTTCCCTTGCCTCTCATCTAGTAGCTAAGGGATATACTAAAACCTTTGGCCTAGATTATGAGGACACATTTTCCCCTATGGTCAAGATTACTTATTTTCATTTATTTCTTACTATGGTTGCCATTAGCCGTTGGTTGTTTCACCACTTAAATATTAAAAATGTCTTACTACATGGAGAATTACAAGAAGAGATTTACATGGATCAACCCCTTAGTTTGACTACTTCTGGTGGATCTTACCTTGTTTGTTGTCTTCGATGTTCCCTCTACGGCTTGAAGCAATCTCCTTATGCATGATTTGGTTGTTTTAGTTGTACATGACCTCAATTTGGTATGACACGTTGTGAGGCTGATCATTTTGTGTTTTCACTTCATTCTTCATCTGGCCTATACATTTATCTTGTTGTCTATCTTGCCGACATCATCATTACTAGTAATGACTCTAACATTATTCACCGACTTAAATCCAATCTGCATAGCCAGTTTCAGACAAAAGACATAGGGCCACTCAAATATTTCTTATGCATTAAGTTGCCTAATCCTCTTCTGGCATTGCCATTTCCTAACAGAAGTACGCTTTGGATATACTTACAAAGACCAACATGCTTGGTTTTTGCGCTAGTGATACTCATATAGATCCCAATGTCAAGCTTTTTCTAGGTCAGGGGGAGCCATTGGAGGACCCGAGAAAATATCAACGACTTGTGGGTAGACTTAATTACCTCACTATCACCAAACCAAACATCATGTTTGCAGTTAGTGTGGTAAGTCAATTTCTAAATGCCTCTTGTGATATCGATTGGAATACTATCATGCACATTCTTTGATACATTAAGAATGCACCATGGCATGGACTACTATATGAAGACAAAGGTAATGCCAAGATCGTTTGTTACTCTGATGCTGATTGGACAGGCTCATCATCAGACAGGAGGTCCATTGCTTCAACCCAGATTTTTCTGTTCATTGCTTCAACCCAGATTTTTATAGAACCCTTTAATAAATTACATGCTTGATTTAATCGATTACATAAGTAAAATAATCGATTATTGAGCGCGTTTAATCGATTACGGACGGTTAGAAAAGTTTGTTATAAATAGAACCCTTGCTCAGCTTGTTTAGTAACTTGATCAATTCATATTCTGAGCCTACCTAAGCTTTCTAAACACTTTCTTAGTAATTTTTCTGGGTTCTATGAGTGTTTGTCTTCACTAAAACACTTATGGGTTTTTAAGTGATTCTTGAAGCAAGAAGAGTCTTTTCAAAGGCTAAGGAAATAGATGTTTTGAGTTTGTTTTCATCATTCAACCTGATATATTCATTCATAAGCATATCATTCATTGGATCATCAGGTGTTTTCTCTCCTTAAACTTTGTGGTTGTAATTCTTTTGTAAACTTGTATTTGATTGTCTATTGTAATTGGATTTCTTGCTTATAAACTAGAGATAGAGTTTCTCTAGGGGTTTACTGAATAGTGTTCTCAGTGGGGTTGTCTCTAAGAATCTAATAGTGTTTTAGATTTCTGAACTTTATCTAGGATGGATAAAGAGAGACTTTGTTATTACTTGTAAGAACAGAAATATTGCAATAGTGGAACTCCATTCTAGTGTTGAGTGGAAGAAAACTGGATGTAGCTTCATAGTGTTTGAAGTGAACCAGTATAAATCTTGTGTGTTTTGATCTTGATCTCTTTCTTGATGATATTCTGTTTAACTTGATAATATTGTCTTGTTTATTAATTCAATCTTGAGCTATTGGATACCTTGGATTGAACATTTGATTGAATAAAGATTCTTGGTTTCTAAAGTGATAAAGATCCAAAGGGAAACTCTGATTTTGTCAAAGAAATTTTTAATTTACCAAGCCTAACCAATTCACCCCCTTATTGGTTAAGTGTGAAGTGTTCCTATATTTTACATCCGGCTCCCTCACCTAACAGTCACGACCTCCACTTTGATCAAAAGCTCCCTCAACCTCAAGTCCCCAACCTCAAATCCCAAACAACAAAGGTATGATTTTTAGGAAAAGACCTTAGAGTGTTGAATTTCAATGGTTTATTTCTGCACCATGTCTTCTTGATCGGGTTTTAGGAAATTATGTGTTGAAAATTTTGGAAAGGTGGAAGTTACATTGAAAAGAAATGTTGATCTGCATAATGCTTCGAGGATGAAGGCTATACTAGTTCGACAGAGACTGGTCGAGGCTCTCAGTTTTGGTGATTCATTGTGAATTTTCGTATAGGTTTTGGCTCTAGTTGTCTGGTTTTGTTCTCTGGGAATGTGTTTATTGCATGAATTGGTTGTGTATTTCTTGTTGTTAATGGTGGTAATTGGCTTTTGCTGCAAACAATTTTGACCAAATGTGAGAGAATGTTAGTTTTGTTTTTCCGAATGATGGAATTTAGTCGATTGTTATTTTCTTTTCTATTTTTTGGTGGTAATTAAGACTGCTAGAGAAGCTATTGGAAATGAATTAACAAATTTTTTTTTTTTTTGCATTTGTGGCTTATTTAATGTGTTTGTCTGGATTAGTTTATTTTGTGTTCTTAAAAGCTTATGATGAAAATGATAAGTGAAAGTTTGATTGAGATTTGAGAAGCTATTTTTGTGTAGAAATTAAGCAAAGCCTGATTTGACTTGGTACAGTTCTAGAATTGAATTTTTAAGTGTTGATTTTTGTGTATGTATTTATGTATATGATTATATGTGTTTGTGCTTTGTGAAAGTTTCTGTTTTGAATTGTTTGTTTTCTCATGAAATGTAGGAGCTTATTGTTTCAAGCTTTATAAGTTTTAAGCTATTTGTTTGTTTTCTCCTGAAATGTAGGAGCTTATTGTTATATGCACGAATGAATTGTTTTAGTATGATTTAATTATATTTGTATTATTTTATAACTTTTTGTTTTTTTTATTTTTAGGTGGACTGACCCGTTGACCCACCAATCCACCTTAAAGTAGGACGAGTTAACATTTCTAGCTCACTTTGTAAAAGTGGATCAACCCAACTCGATCCATTTTTTTGATAGGCTAAAGTTAGTTCGATCCATTTTTGATGGGCTGACTCACTTTACCAACCCTAATCGTAAATGATCTTAATCTTTTTGTTTATAAAGATAAACTTTCAATCCTTTCTTATTTATCTTTTTTGAGCGTGGATTTGGTGACATGGGTGATCTAGTGAGTCGTCTACCGAATACTATGATTCTCCAAGTCTGAGTAATATACTTTTGTATTGAAGATATTAATTTGTTGATCAATGCTTTTCAGGTGTACATTCTATTTCACATTTTGGATTTTGCATGAGACAAACCAACTCGTGGATCTCTTAGCAAAGAAGGATTTCTCTCTAAATTTTTCACTTCATATTTTTTATGTTACTCATAATTTTATTGTTCTACTCTTTTTTAAAGATGTACTTTTTGTTTCTTTTTCGATTTCATTATATTTTTTTTTTTGGGTTTGGGCTCAAGCCCCCTTCTATCTTATTTAAAAAATATCTTGAACCACTTAAAATTTTATAACATAGAAATAATGGATAGGATTTTTTATATAAGATAAATAAGAAAATTCTAAAATAAATGATGAAAAGAAAGAAAGAAAAAATATGGAATAAAGAAGTAAGTAATATAAGATATGCACAGTCAACAGAGCATAAGTTCTGTTCTATCTTTTGCGTTTAACTTTTTGGAAGGAAAAAAAGATAAAATTATATTAATTTTTTTTAGTTGTAAAAATAACACTTTTAAAACTAATATAAAATATAGAGATAGAAAATAAATTACTTTCTTAATACTTGGGGAGATTTTTTTTTTTTCAATGGATGAAAATTTGAGAAGCCATTTCGGCAATGAAAAATCCAATTGATGGAGACAAAAAAACAAATAAATAAATATCTAAATATAAGATTCGGTTTTGTTTTTATATTTTTATAGAAGTTTTTTTTTTCATTGAAAATCATGTTTGACACTACTACTAACCTTTAGCCACTTTTCTATCTTAACCCTTGGTGAAAAATGTTATTTAAATTTTTCCACAACATTTATTTTTTAAAATATAAATAAATGTTTATTAATATATTTTCGTGACATTTTATCAACTTATGTATAGTCTATGTATCTAATGATTATACACAACATATAATAAAATATCATAAAAATTATATTTATAAACATTTATTTATATTTGATGATATTTTTTTAAATGTTATTAGAATTTTTTTTGTAATATTTTTACTAAGTGTTAAGCTAAAAAATATTATTAAAGATAATATATCAGTGTAAATTCATTATTTAGAAGTGTATTTTTAATGTAAAAAAAACATCATAGTATTTTTCAATAAAAATTAAAAAAATAATTTCTAATACAACAAAAAAATATTTATTTTTCTAAACATTTTTTACTAAAAATAAATATGTCTTAATTATTATCATCTACTTGGCTTTAGCGTTTGCTGAAAAAAAATATGGTCTAAAGACAAATTGTAAGTCCAAACTAGACATTGCAATTGGTAAACCCCTACACTCAAAACCCCTCTTTTTTCCATTCAATAAACCAACAACAATGTCTCTGTTCTTCCTTTGCCATGCCCCTCACCACAGCATGGCCACTCTCTCACCCTTCTCAACCTTCAATTCCAAACCCCTTTATGCTTCTCTACCCAACCCCTGTTTCTTAACAAATCAACAACAACAACAACACCCTTATCCTCTCACCACAACCACCACCTCTGACCATAGACCCCTCTCACTTTCCACACTGCCCAGAAAGTTGCTCTGTAAACCACCCAAAGGAAAGTATGTCAGAGAGGACTATCTTGTGGTATGCCACTTCAAATTGCTTCATTTTTTTTTAATCATAGTGTTTCTGGGTCTGTGTTGTTTTTTCCTCTTACGGGTTCTATGTAGCAATTTGTGAATTTTCATTGTTCATAACCGCTTTATCTAGGTTTCAACAAACTGTTTTTTTTTTTTTTTTTTTGTGTGTGTGTGAATATTTTTTTTCTCTTCAAAATATGCTTTTTTAATATATAATTATTCTATTTTAAACATCCGTTTAAGGCGCTGAAAAGTTAGAAGTTTTCAATGTAATGAATGATTTTGTGTTTCTGATGTAATAACATCATTTTTTTCTAATGAAAACTTTTTAATTTTTACACCTTATACGTAGGAGCTAGAAATCGTTTTTCTTATTTGTTTCCTTTTAGCTTCTCCCGGTATAAAATGTTGGGGTTGTAGAAAAGAAGAAAGAACAAAAAAGGATTTTGTCTTTTTTAGTTTAATTTCTAGCTATTTTAGTATGAAATATTTTACACTCTTAACTAATCAGAAATCATTATTAATATGACTTTTAAGGTATTAAGTATAAAAGTCAATAAACTTATCATACATGATAGTTTTAGTTTCTGATCGAATAAAAGTGTAAAAACCTTTTTTACTTGGATGATAGTGTAAAAATCCTTTACACTCGGTGCATGGATTGTTTACTCATTTTTGGTTTATTTATTTTTCAATAAACTAATTGAAGTTTGATGCTATAGTTATCCCGTTGTTTGTTGTTGGACTTGCAGAAAAAGTTGTCAGCTCAGGAAATCCAGGAGCTGGTAAAGGGAGAAAGAAAAGTGCCTCTTATTATTGATTTCTATGCAACTTGGTGTGGACCATGCATTTTAATGGCACAAGAACTTGAAACGGTATGTGATGTTGGTTTAGTTGATGTAGAAAATGCTTAACCATTGCTCTGATTTGACTATGAGGATGTGATGTTGGTTTCTACTTTCAAGATAGCACAATCTGTCTGATGTTTTATTTCAATCTTTACTTATATCACCCTCCAAGATAGAAGATAGTGTATAGGATGGCTAATATGAGTCTTTAATTGTGTTTAAACTTTGTGTAATGAAATAGATTAAATTCCATTAACCGAAAAATAGATTAATTTCCTTAAAATATTTGACGGAGATTTGCGTATAAGTAAAACAGGCAGCTGGTTTGGAAGCTTGGAAATTCAATTGTTAACAAAAATTGGCTCTCAATTTTTGACAGAAACTAACCGTTATTGTTGTAATTGTATGCTGATGGAGGTATAATGGAATATATTATATGTTGTTTTATTATTTTATTTTATATTTGTATAGATTTGATTCTATGTAATGATTGATTTCATCAATAATTGTCCAATATGACAGTGAATTTGAAATATTATTCATTTTCCTTTCCCTCAAAATTAAGGATTTCCAATCTGTTGGAGAGCCTGTCTGGTTAAGTTGATCATAACAAATTATGGTTTATCTATTCCTTGAGCAGTAGAGCATTGTTCTCATGTCAGAGTTATCTATTAATCATGTTGAGTGATTGTCACGATGTTTATCAATTCTCAGTGTTGATGAGGCCATGGTTAGCTAGTTCTTGCATTCCAAATTACATGTAGGTAATTGTTTTTCTGGCGGTTGAAAACAGAAAGGTGAAAGACTGAAAGGTTTTGATTGTTACTTAAAATTTGTTTAATTGAACTCATGATATTTTATCTTATTTTTATTCAAACATGGATTGGAAACTTATTTTTATGCAAACATGGATTGGAAAATGTCCAAGGGTAAGCTGAAACTTGTGGCTTTAGGTGGGTATCATATTTTATTCCATCACCATTAGTCTCATAGTGTGCAAGGTTGAAACTTATGTGCAAAAATATTTAAAGGGGAAAATTACAAAGAAGAGATTTGTGAACAAGCAACGTAGTTAAGAACAATAAATATTCTGGGGCACTGAGCAACCAATGTATGTTTCCTGTGATGTTGGTTTCAACCTTCAAGCAAACATGTTGATATTTTATTTCAACCTTTACTTATATCAGCCTCCGAGAATAGAAGATAATGTATAAGATGACCATTAGGAGTCTTTAATTGTTTTTTAAATTTTCTGTTATGAAATAGATTAAGTTCAGTAAAAAAAAATATTAAATTCAAAATGTTTGACTATGATTTGCCTATTAGTAAAACAGACAGCTGGTTTGCAAACTTGGAAATTCAGTTGTTAACAAAGTTTCCTCAATTATATGCTGAAACTAACAGTTATTGTAGTAATTGGATGCTGCTGGAAGGTATAAGTGCATGTCTTATATGTTAGATTTTTATTTTATATTACATAGATTTCATTCTATGTAATGATTGGTTTCATTATCAGTTGTTCAATATGACAATGAATTTGAAATATTATTCATTTTCCTTGCCCCCAAAATCAAGGTTTTCCAATCTGCTGGACTGTCTGTCTGGCTAAATTGATCATAACAAATTATGATTTATCTATTCCAAGAGCATTGTTCTCGTGTCAGAGTTTTCTGTTAGTCATGTTGAGTAATGAGTGATTGTCATGATGTTTATCAATTCTCAATGTGGATGAGGCTATGGTTAGCTAGCTCATGCATTCCAAATTATATGTAGGTTATTGTTAGTGCCAGTGGTTGAAAACAGAAAGGTGAAAGGTTTTGATGTTCACTTAAAATTTATTTGCTTGAACTCATGAAATTGTATCATATCTCATTTTTTATCCGAACATGGAACTGAAAATGTTCAAGGATAAGATGAAACTTGTGGCTTCTCTATTTTTTTAGGTGCTACTATCATATTTCATTCTGTCACCATTAGTCTCCTAGAGTGCAAGGTTGAAAACTTATGTCCAAAAATATTTAAAGGGAAAAAATTACAAAGAGATTATTTGTGGACAAGCAACATAGTTAAGAACATTAAAATTAAATATATGGGGCACTGGGCTACCAGTAATCACTGTTATCAATCCCAGATAGCAGCTGACCCATAAGCACTATAGTGGGATGACTTCCATTCTGAATTTTTTTTATATAGTTTATATAATTCACTCGTACTCATACTGAATACACACAAATGCTATAAAAAAAAAATACTCAAATAATGGCATGTTCATAATTAATGATGTAAAATGACAGAAAATGTAGAGGGATACTGATTACACATAAATACATGATATATGGTTTACTGTAAATCAAGGATTATATGCCTACAAACTACATTTATTACAATGTCATTTTGAATATCTTTCAGATTCTCAACAAATGATAAAAAAAAGTTATAGGTCTTAGCTCTTAAGCAACCATACAAGTAGATAGTAACAAAGGAAGGATTGAATGGGTTTTTTGTCCATAATTCTTAGTGATAATGTTTTTCATTATCTAGTTTCTCTTCTTTATTTTCTAACAGCCATGACTAACCAAAGAGATAGAGGAAATAAGGAGTAAATGGGTTTGGGCCTTTGGCAGATAGATGACCAAAAAACAGACCTCAGAGACTCAGACTAGAGAGACAATAATGGAACAAAGAGAACAAGAGAAAACTAAAAAAGAACTCACAGTAGCAAGACAAAAAAACAGAAAAGAGATTATTAGAAAACGGATATTGATGAGATTAAGAGAACAGTGAACAAGATTATAAGAGAAAACTGAAAGAAAAAAAAAAAAAACAGAGAATGAGAATGAGAATGAGAAGTAAAAAAAGCTGCTAGATGCTATGGCGGCCGCTATGACCCCTACAGTGAAGTAAGATAGAATGGCAGTGCTAGCAGCCAGGCACCACTACTCGCTGCCATGCTGCTATTGTGCGTTATTGACAACTCTTCCAGTAATTGATAATTTAATAAACAATCTTTGCCCCTTTCAGTGCTTTTCCACGTGGCCAGGCTATATATGATGTTTTCATGACTTCTAAGAATGTTTAATATTTTTTGTTGTACATGATTGTATTAATAGTAGATTCAGGAGTATTGGTTGCATGCAAAGCAGCAAAACATGCTCAGATCTGTTGGGAAAGACACGTATGCACAGCGGAAAAATTACACAAATATGCAGTGATAAATAAAACCTTTCCCGCTTGAGTGAACCTGTGAGAAGCGTAATATACGGCAATCCAAAAATCCAAGAGTGCAGAAAAATAAAGAGATAACAGCAAGAAGAACACCAACAATTTTAACGTGGAAAACTCCCAGTGTGAGAGACAAAAACCACGGGACCAAGTCCAGAAAAATTCTCCACTATGTAAAATATCAAAGAGTACAGTAAAGAGTTTCTACAACAGAACCTCGCAAATAAATGCCTACTCACTCTTAAAATAGTGGAAATCAACATTGCACCAATATTTAAATAGAGATCCACAACAGGGTAAATATAGCTTCTGCCAAAATATGAGAGAAATAAAATTCTAAGTATACCAAATGAAAACCCACAATATTAGGAACAACTGGCTGAAATTTCATCCAAAACAGAGCACGAATGAATATTCAACCAATACCACAAAAGTGAGCAAAATTTCTTTTTCTCTCGTTGACGGCGGAAGATGAAAAGCATGGAACAAAAACAAAGAAAGAGGCGCAGCAAGTTTTCTTTTTTTCCTGTATTGCTATTTTTTTTTTAATTTACTTAAAGTGGTTGGGCCCACTTGAGGAGGCCCACCAACAAGATCTGGAGCTTGTATCATATTCTGAATTTATAGATATTGAGGTTGATCTCAAAAATAATTTGATAGATCCAGGCTTGTTATTGAATGCTATTTGAAGGAGATTGAGCTTCTATTTTAAATGGCAATTAATCATTTGACGTGTCTGAAATTAGACTGCATGAACCTATTTGAGTTTTAACTATTATGTATACCAATTTACAGTTAAATGCATTGTGACTATTATGAATATACCCTTCAGAATTCGAATGGCAGCAATTATGAAACTGTCTCTTCATCATGAATTCATAATACGTTAAAGATCTTGAAAATCCAAGAGAATCAGAACTAGTTTCTCTTCATATATTACTGTATATTTTTTATAAAAGAAAATCTTAGATTTATACTTATCTTTTCTTAACTTTACGATAATGTACAGGAGAGAAATAATTACAAGGGTAGATATAGTGCCATCTACATGTTGGATCAACGGTTAGGGCTGCATGCATTGAAATTTTAATCTACAAGCAAGAGTCACCGTGTAGTTTCATCCATAAGAGGTGGGGATGGGGGTTGGAGGAGGAACTAGGAAGTGTTAAAAGAGCAGGAAGGGGCTTTAGTATTTGTCATTGTGTGTTTGGTTAAACAACTTATTAGCTGCATATTAAGTTAGTTCATATAATGTAAATACTTATGCATAAGTTGTTTCTATAATTGAAGAGGAGACAAGGTTAAACTATTTTCATAAGTTGTTCAGAAGAGTTTATTGAAATAAGTTGAAAATATCTTCTGGACATCATAAGTTAATTTAAAAAGCTATTTGAAACACTTATACTAGTGCTTATGTCATGAGATAAGTTCAGATTAGCTGTAAATAAGCTTTTCCAAATGCATCCCTAGTTGTTAGCCAATATTTAATGTTTTATTTTTATTTCCATCATTAGAAGAGATACTTTGATGAACTGCAGTCAATGGACAAATTGAATTCTGATCATGTTGGTGAATTATGTTGGCTGCAATAGTTCATCTTCTGTTTGAATGCATATATCTTCTGACTGATACAACCAATTTAAGCATCTGAGGATCTTGAATTTGTTCTATAACTGTTTGGTTTACTTTTCCTTAATACTAACTTTTTATTTGAACAATCTTTGCATACTTTGTCTTATTTCCTTAGTTTTATAAGGATGTTGTGTTTTAATTGATAGGGTGATTCTTAATTCAGCAGTATATCCCTCAACGTTTGTCTTGTTGAGTAGTTGATTTGAAAGCTCAGAAATAACCATCCATATTTAAATTTGTACAGCTTGCAGTTGAGTACCAAAACAAGGCACTGATTGTTAAGGTTGATACAGATGACGAGTATGAATTTGCACGCGACATGCAGGTAATAAGTCCATTTTTGTTTACAATGTCTACATATACAAATACTTAATAGCGATCCATAAAAAATCTTGTGAATTTTTATTAAAATGTTAAAAGAGTTATTATAAAGTTATAATAAAGGGTTTTAGTACTTAATCATATGTATATGGGCTCAGCCCACACATGCTTTTATGTACATGACCTAGTAATACAAATATGAGGGTCACAAGACACTAATGTATCCCATTACTGTTTACTCGCATGCCTCTTTATCTTTTTCCACTTTTTTGTCTACATAAATGACATGAGAATTTGTGGTATTATCATAAAAAAAACGGGCGATAAAAATAAACATGCAATATATCATGGGATCTAACCAGTTTCCTCATATACTTATACATGCTATGCTAATCCTGTTTTTTTTATTAAAGATAATAACCATAAATGTTTAGATCTGACATTTATTTTCTTTGTATTATAGCTGACAAGAATCAGTATTTTATTAATTGATGTTTCCACTTTCAAGCCTAGATTAGACCCTCAAAATGGACCATTAGCAACAGATCTAGACACAGGCTGATCATTGGTTTGCCTTTCAGTTGAAATTTGGATTGTGACAGTTTCTAAAGAACACTTGAATTTCATATATTTCAGTTTATGAAAGATAATAACCATAAATGTTTAGATCTTGCATATGTATTTTCTTTGTAGTATAGCTTACAAGAATCACTATTTTAGTAGTTGGTGATTACTGATTAGACCCTCAAAAGGGACCATTAGCAAACAGATCTAGATACATGCTGATGATTGGTTTGCCTTTCAGTTGAAATTTGGATTGTGACGGTTTCTAAAGAACACTTGAATTGCATATATTTCAGGTTCGCGGTTTGCCTACTGTGTTCTATATTAGCCCTGATCTGAACAAAGAAGCTATTCGAACCGAAGGACTTGTCCCAATACAGATGATGAGGGATATCATTGACAAGGATTTGTAAAACAACAAAGGGTTCTGATCACCTGACATAGTTTGTGTTCCTGGATCCTGCTATATACTGTCTGATGTAATGCTATCCTATCTGGGGGCAGAATTGAAGTGCTAACCGATTCATATGATTTTGGCTATTGAAGGTTGTAAATCATATGATATTTATGTAAGCTTTTACGTCGACATACTCTGTAGTGTATCACATGTGATGTCAAATGGAAGGACATTGTAACACAATCATGTATTTGCACCCCACATTCTTCAGAATATAAAATGTTATTGGAAGGGACAATCTGTGTGTTAGGTAGTGCTGAGTCGAGCTTACATGCTTAAAATTTATTATCCTGTCACCTTGCCGATGATATGCTTTTGGGGTGCAATTGAATGTGACAAGTATGGTTCTAATATTCTAGGAAAGGAAAATAAAAATAAAAGAAGGGTTGTCTGGAATAATTTGTTTTATATTTTTATTATGAGACTATAGGTTTATTTTACGAGGGACAGTTTTGTTCTTACTGGGTAGAATTTATTATGGATCATAAAGATCTTTTTCTTAATATTTAACTTAGTTTCATATTTAATTGATTCATGAATTTGATGATATGGAAGAATTTATTTAGGCTTATAAAAATTGCTTACTCCATATAAGTTTACTAAAATAAATTATTCTCACAATTAAATTTATGGATAAATTCTCCCTTGATAATATAATTTTTTTTAATAACAAGTTTTGGTAAGCTAGTTTCTGGTGGCTTAGCAAGTCAGGATAGGACATCTCTCAAGCATTCACCAACAAAAAAGTCTTTGCACCCGCAGTAGGATTTAAACTCACGTTTTAAAATGAATATGGTACTTGTAAACTGAATTAACTTTATAGGCCTTGACAATATTTTATTAAACAAACATTCAATTAATTAAATTGTGTTAAAAACAAGACAGAGAAACGAGTGTCACCCTGAAAGGAAATAGACATGTTATTTCATTCAAGTGTTATTCATTGGATGTCGGATTTGGTAGATGCATGAAGGAAGCTTCATTGTACCATATGAAGTATGGGAGAGTCAAGCAGCCTCCACTATTCAAA
This sequence comes from Glycine tomentella, assembly GCA_007407185.1. Taxonomy (NCBI): domain Eukaryota; kingdom Viridiplantae; phylum Streptophyta; class Magnoliopsida; order Fabales; family Fabaceae; genus Glycine; species Glycine tomentella. The sequence goes on from PYAF01005932.1 coordinate 133,072, forward strand.
GATCTTCAATTCAAAGCTGGTGAGTTGTCCAGTATAATATAACCGACCACAGCCAATGGGGACTCATGCCTATGAGATGACGTCTGTGTGTCCTTCAAAGCATGCAAAACAGGTATGTAGTGGCTGCGGTTGACAACAATTTTAAGTGGGTGTCATCAATTACCAAGAAACACTCACAAAGTGATGTCACTCCTCCAAATGAGATTAAGCTCATAACTGTGTTTTAGTTAGGAGTTCAGCAACAAAGGTTTAGTAGGCATCAAAAGCATAATCATTCTTGTTTCCTTTGATGAGAAAAATGACAAGTGATTGTCTATCTAACCATGCTTATAGATTTTCACACTAACCGCATACTATAATAGTAAATCACAAGCAGAGCATTTGGAAAAATTTAAAAAGTAAAGGCTTTTAATTTGAAGATAAATAATTGTTTTAAATTCCTTTACCTTTTCAATTTTTCCAAATACATTCCTTATGATTCACTCCCTCTTTATTGATGTTTTAACATTTTTTAAAAAATTGATTGGTGTTTTAAGTTTTTAATGAAATATTAAATTTTTTATTTGATTTTATCTTTCAATAAATATTGATGTCTATTTTTTTATTAGTATATTGTTGTCTTATAATACTTAATGCATTTAAAAAAATAAGAAAAAGATTAATTATGTTTCTTAATATGCATAAAAAAACTTTAAACAGTAGTCAAAATGAGAGTGTGATACTATTTGTTAGACAAATAGACTAGCACTTCTATTTTGTTTTCTACATCCAAATTGATAGCCAAGTTTTCATTACGGTATATGTCTATAATTGTTTTTCTAATGTTTTTTAAAGGTTAGCTGTCCCGATCCAAAGCAATACATATCAAGAATGTCAAAATTATTCATATATTTCGCTTTCACATTCTAGCAGCCATATGTCAGCTAATTCAAGTAAGTTTAGTGGGAGTATTTTGATCACGTTTAAATTCTTCTTCAAATTAGTTAACGTTTTCTCTCTCCACAATAATTTTTCTAGTGATTTCGATGGAAAAGTAGACATCTAGCTACTAATGTAGTAAACAAAACTAGACAGAGTAACATGAAAAGACTTCTTTTGCATGTTTTTATTTTCTAATTTTTCGTTTATCAAACAAATCTGTACAATTTTTTTATTAAATATAAACTAATATTTTCAGTTTTGGATATTCAATAATTGGAAATAATACAATCATTCGGTGCAGCAAAATTAGGGGTGTTCACGAGTACGGGTCACCCGTGAACCCGAACCGATCTGAACAGTTTGAGTTGTGTTATTTATATATTTGGGTCAAAACCGAACCAAATCGATCAAAACCGTTCATGTACGGGTTGGGTCACGGGTTTAGATTTACAGATCCGTTGATCTGATGACCCGATCCGTGAACCCGTAATAATAATATAAATTTTATTATTTATATATATATATATATTAAAAATTAAAAAAATAATTTGACAATAAAAAAAGATATCATATTGTAAATGTTTAAGATTGCATTTAAAAATAAGATAGGATATTTTTTAATATTGCATTAAAAAAAGGATAGAATATTTTTAGGATTGCATTGCATAATATAATAGAATATCTTTAAGATTGCACTGGTGGTCATGTATGCACTCCATTCCAAATAATATTAGAGAGTTTATATTTGCATCATTGAGAGAATTGTTGTGAGATCATATAGAAGCGTTTGACAAGTTTGATTCTTCAAATCTCAATCAGGATTTAAAGGTACTTATTTGCTTAAGGAATATAAGCGTAAATGTAACTATTTTATTGTATTCTTCTTCTTGACTTTGGAAAAGGTCACAGCTGGGAACTAGGATACCAGTTTTGTATTTGTTCTTGATGAATTGAGACATGCGACTTCTGGCTGTGAAACTAGGATACCAGTCTGGTTGAGAAACAAGGATATCAGTCTATCTGTATTCTTGGTGAATTGAGGCTAGAGCTTTTTGCTGGGAAACAAAGATACCAGCTGGGATAATTGTTGTGTAAGGGTAGACTAGGAAACTAGGATATTAAATCTTTTGTTTTAATTTATATTATAAGTCTATTTTATAATATTATGTTGATGGTATTAAATGAATCAAGTTTACTACTTTCATACATTTGATAATATTGTGTTAATTGTATGAGATATTTGAAAGAATCGTGATATAAAATAGTAGTTCTAAAAAAAAAATTAAATGGGTAACCCGGTGATCCGAACCGAACCGAACTGTTCATGAACGGGTTGGGTTGGGTTGGATTTCAATTTTTTTCTGAAAATCGAACCGAACCGAACCGATCAAATTTGATTGAATTGAATCCTAAATTTGACCAAAATCGATCCGAACCGACCCACGAACACCCCTAAGCAAAATTATAGAGTTCTTGTGTTTTCATAAGGTTTTCAGACTGGGAAATGGTCTTTAGTACGAAAACTTTAAAATCCCTCACAAGGTAAAGGAAAGTTGTTACGTTTTCTCACGAACTTTTCATTCTCATCTCAGAGCATATAAGCTCATTAAAACAAAAAATACTTTTGATGAAAATTTGTCCTCGTTCACCATAAGCTAAAAAATTCAGCCGTCCTAAAACAATTACAAAATCTAAAACAATTAGTAGCAATATAGTGTGAACATTCTTTTTGTGGCAAAAAATTAATATAATGTTTTTTAATAAAAAAAATTATAAATTTGGAACTGTTTTGAAACTATTTATGCTTATGATTTTTTTGGCAAAAAAATTAATATTTTTTAATAAAAAATTATAAATTTGAGACTGTTCTGAAACTATTTATGCTTATGGGGTAGTCAAACACGTCCAAATTGGGCGTGACTAAACACGCCCAGATTAGGCGTGACACCCCCCTATATAAGCCAAAGAAATTTACTTTTTTCCATATTTACCATCTCACCTTCTCTGTAAAAGTTTCTAAATTTTTTCTCTAGAGTTTGTGAGTTGGTTATCTCTGCAGCGAAGCTCTGCTAACAAGTAAGTGAAATTAATAATTTTGCATATTATTTAATATGTTATATTATTGAATTAGAAAATTGTTAGGGTCATATGAAATTGTTAGTGACGTAGGTAATTTTTAGCGCAGTAAATGTTAGCTTCGTAGAAAATTGTTAGGGACTGTTACATAGAATTATTTTAGATGATAGTTTAGTTTAGTTTAGTGTTTAATTTAGAATTGTTTTACTAAAGTTATTTAGTTCAGTTTAGTTAGAACTATTTTATTAAAGTTATAGTTTAGCTTAGTTTAATTTTTTATTAATAGGAAGTATTAAATTATGGTATTAAATTGTTAGGGTCATATAAAATTGTTAGCGACGTAGGTAATTTTTAGCGGCATAGATGTTAGCTTTGTAGTTTAATTTAGAATTGTTAGGGACTTCGTAGACATAGGTAGCTATAGTTGGGGCTCTGCAGTCCTTGCACATTTGTTTAGACAAATGTGTGAGTGTACAGATCCACAGAGAAGTGACATTGGTGGGTGTCACGTGCTTCTTCAGATATGGGTGTGGCTCAGATTCCCACCCATTGCTCCAGGTATTCCTCAGCCTACTCAATCGGAGTGGCATTACGGACACAAGTATGTGTTATTATTTTCTGTAATTAAGTATGTATTAATGAGTCTTATAAGTATTGTAATGTCAGTTATTTTGAAATTAGGTTTAATGCTTTAGGTCGGTTTCGAGCACACGAGCTTCTTTGGTATCGGCTAATATTAGATTCCCTTAGTCTAGATGATGTACGTATTGTTATTTATCAGAGTTTTGGTCACTGTACTTGGATAATTTGCATTTTTGGTCGCTGTACTTTCATAATTGTGTGTTTAATTCTTTTATGCAAGTGGTTTGGCAACCATATGCAGACTACCACTTCCTTGGTGCATCTGATCAGCAGCGACTATTGTGGATGGCTAGTACTCCCGTTATATGCTTCCACACAGTTGAGTATTCTCATCCGGGCAAATGCATGCGGTATTTTGGGAGGGATCAGCCAATCCCACGAAGGCCTAGGAAGCTGAAGGGTGTGCATGACCTGTCCTTGCGAGGTAAACCACAGGATAACTGGGTCTGTAAGTTGAGACTTTTTATATGGCGAGGGGAGGTTAGGTACCGACACATCGATCTACCCCCTCTACTACATGGGTTGCTATCACCAAACCATAAGTACATGGTTTGGTTCAGGGAGAATGGGAAGCGATACATGTCGAAGAGGACTGCCAAGATTGTTCGTGGTGTAAGTATTGTTTAATTATAATTTGTGTACTTATATTCATTATGATGGATTTAATTTTTGGCCTAATGTATTTGTTTTGTAATTTGTAGATTGATGGTCTGGAGATGCTCTACTTTGCGACTAGCACTGAGCAATGACTGGGCTACACCGTCGAATGGGTGCATGAAGAGATTGGTCGCATCATTTCTATCTTCAGAGAGACCTGTTGCCTGGAGGAGGCAGGCCCACATGTACCCCTATCGCAGCTTCAGCACAACCCACAGGTACATGTGGACGTTCCTTGTGGTAAACAGGAGGGACATGGGCTAGAGCGTCGGCGGAAAGCCATGCACCATGTTCCTGAGCCCATAGGAGCTCCCAGGCCTCGCACTTATGGTTGTTTAGGCCTCCACTGATATGTTCTACATACAGTAGTCAGACTATGTATTATGAGGCTACTCAGCAGGGGGACATGGGGTATGAGGGATTCAGCTCGCAGAGTCATATTCTTCCACCGGCAGACTCCCAGACACAACCTATATATTACGCTACTGCTTTGTCCATGGCATCAGGGGATGTTGGGGTTGTAGCTTCTTGGAGCAGTAATGACGTACCTGCTGCGGATTGGAGTGGTGCCGATATTGACCTCCTGCTCGGTCAGGTTGATTATTCTCCAGGCAGTTGTGGGGATTGGCCATCACATGGTCCACATGCCACCCCAACTCCTGATTATCCCCGACCATCATCGCCAGAGCAGGCAACTCCATACCCACCTGTAGATGTAGAGCCTTCGTAGGCAGGCCCTTCTCAGGCAGACCCTTCTCAGGCCCGTGGTAGACGGACGTTACCTTATCGTCAGGCGCATCAATATTAGTGGCCACCAGAGTCATAGATTTAATTTACATTGTGTTTATATTTTTTGTCGTTTGTAATGGACTTTATTTGATCATCAGACATTCATTACAACATTTTCATGTAATGGATTTTATTTTTTGTGTATGGACTTTATTTTAGTTTTTGTTGAGATTAAATCTTTTTGTCACTTCTTTATTTTTTGCATTCAAAGTCTAATACAAATTTAATTAATTAAATTGTTCATATGGTGGCCAATAAATTTGACAGTACGCATGCCTGCTACACCATGTGGAACTGTAAAATGACATTGACAACACTATGACGAATGCTATTAAAACACTTTGTGGTCCTTCATACAGTGGCCAATAAATTTGACAGAACGCATGTCTGTTACACCATGTGGAACTGTAAAATCTCAGTCGAAATTGACAACACTATGCACTATATCGATAAAAGATAAATTTGAATAATGACATGTCTTAATCAACGTTAGATCCAAACAAGCCTCTATCAGAAAGATAACCACACAACTATAAATAACACAAGACACCGTTAACTCAACCACACACTCCCACACAACATACCTCCGCAAACGAAATTCAATCTCAATACTATGACATTCTTAGGAGAAACAGACACTTAGACCATTGCTAACTCCAAATTAGCATTCATTTTTCCAAATGGATCAATCAAACACAACCAAACTGGTGTTTCTTTTCAATGTCTTACCCCAATACAATGCGAGTTCCTAATGAGTGTTCTTTTCAGTCACTCAGAATAGAATGCACAATACCCTTCTCCTAGCCAATGACTAGTTTGTGGATGAAATCTACTACCGACAGCCATCCCTATATGTAGGTCAGCAATATTTTTTTCATTCTCTGCAACTCACAAATGATGATGATGTTTGCACAATATTAATGTGCAATGAGCAATACCCGTGTGTTTGCCCTGTAGAATTATTATGTACCATCAATAGAATACCCGATGGTATACTCAACCTACTTAGATCCATCATCGTCCCTACATATGATGCAATGCAATATTACAACGGCAAGTGGAACATTCCACGACAAGGCGATTTTGTGGGTTATTCCTTCACTGGAACAAATCCAATAAGATTTGAAATTCTTTTAGGATGCAACATTGAAACACTCAAGGATGTCATCAAGCAAGTTGCGCCTGTAGGGGTTCCCCCTTATGGAATTCACAACTCACAGGTGGTAAGAAAATTATTTTTTGGACAACCAGCCCATGCAAAATATTCAGAAAAAGTAATCGAATATCACATAATAGAGTTGATAAGCGATGAAGCCGTGTTAAAGGTGTTAGCAGAATCCAACTACTGGAAACATTTTTGTCCAATAGAAATTTTAGTTATTTTTAACAAACCAGTTACCCAGCAAGCCTCAATAACCGATCAACGTGTGCCAATAATCGTATTTCAAATGTTATTGTTAGAACGTTCCGTTATTTTCATTTTATGGCGTGGTCTTGATTATGTTTGTCTCTTTGTATATCATCTCAATTACTGTTATTCACGGTGTTTTTAATTATTATGTGCAAGTACATCTGTTTAAATACTACTTAGAATTAAATTGTCTTTATTTATATTCTTAAATTGTATTATTTTCAAATTAAATTTTTTATTATCTTTAAACAAAAAATACCAATTTACAATTCATAGGAGAAAAAACCTTATTTAGAAAACAAACAAAAACATATACGAATTAGCAAATGATGAAAGTCTCAACATATTTTCAACAAATTTGTGATTTTTTTAAAATGAAATACATTAACATACTACTATTTAAAGAAACATCATAACAAAATCATTAAATAGCACCACGATTAGGAAAAGCTCTCTGATTATGTCCAACTTGCTTGCAAATACCGCATTTGACGCATCTTTGACTTGTTTCGACTTCGTCCATCTCGTTACATATTCTAGTAGACCTTGGACGACCTTTTGCACGCAACATGCGTTTGTCAGGTATGAGAACTAGATCTTTACTCGATGGAATAGCACCTTCATTACCAATTGGCTGTCATGGCAATGAGTAAGCCTGAACCAAATTACTTATCAGGAAGACATCATCCACATACTGATAAGGATTCTGACAAACATGTAAAGCAGCAGTTGCGGCGTGACTACATGGGTATTTGAAGACCTTAAACTTGTCACACTGGCAAAAACGCTCTGCAAGGTTGACCGAATATGACCTCTCCCAGCCCTCGTCCACCTCAAATAATGTTTGGTCAACATTATATGTGCGTACATGGTGGCTTGTAGCAACGGACTGATTATGCCTCACAGCATCAACCACTTTTTGCAATGCCATTGTGAATGGTCAACTTATGAAGCAGCCGCCTGACCCTTGCATACAAAATATTGAACTAATTTGCTGTACGTGTGCTTCACCAGAGCAGTGATAGGCATGTTTCTTGCTCCCTTCAATACTCTGTTTATTGATTCATACAAGTTTGTTGTCATATGGCCAAATCTTCTCTCATCTACATCATATGCACATGTCCACTTTTCCTTAGGGATGTTATCAATCCATTATGCAACCTGAGGACTGGTATCACAAAATCGTGCAAACGCTACCTCAAAATCAACCATAGAGGGAGTATAACCTGCAAAAGAATCATACCATTAACATTATTCCATTTACAGATATATCCATTTGATATATACAAAATAGTTGTTAAGCATACCTAAATTCATCAGGGTCTTCTTCAATTTTTATTCCTGAACCTTTGATTAAAATTACTAGCAATATGACGAAGGCAAAACACGTGATGCGCATAAGGTGGTTGCCAACCAGCATGATTCTCCACAACAAATAATATACTCTGGTGCCTATCTGAAATGAGACATATGGTTTGCATTTGGGTTACGTGGAAGCGAATGTTAGCAAGGAAGTATTCTCATGCTTCCAAAGTCTCCTCCTCAACAATGGCAAATGCCAGTGGCAGACATTCATTATTTTCATCCTGAGTCGTGTCAATCAACAATTTCCCTTTATATTTGCCATATAAATGAGTCCCATCAATTTGAATCATGGTTTTGCAAAAATTAAAAGCCTCGCAACACTGTCTGAAAGTCCAGAAAATGAGATGAAACACACGCTTTGCCCGTATCAATCGATGTCCCACAAAATACTCATTTGTTTGAATATCATAAAAAGTACCTGGAAAAAAATGAAGCATGTAGCCACACCACCTGGGTAAAAATGCATAAGATTCTTCCCAATCCCCATAAATCATTGTCATTGCTTTCTGCTTCACATACCAGGCCTTTCGATATGAAACTTTAAATCCATAGGAATGGGTGATCTTCTCCTGAACCAATGCAATTGACACAGACAGTTCCTCCTTAATCATTCCTAACAATGAAATTGTAACATTCACATTAAGAACATACCTTAAAAAATCATTATTAAAGACATATAGAGGAAATTGAAAAAAAACATACCTACTACAAGTGAAGCAATAACATCAACATCAAGTTGTCTGTGACCTTGTGTAATATGGTCATTCAGGCAATTGTGTTTTCCACCCCATTTTGAAACAAGTCACTTCTCACCGTACATTGGTTTAATTACCCTAACCCTCCAGGGGCAACCCTCGTTATGAGCAATACACCTCATGCTAATATAGTTAGGCTTGCTCTCAACCACAATTGCTTCTTGATGCTCCTTCATGAGGTTCCGCTTAATTGCAAATTGCACGTCCTTTTTTTGGATTCAAATTCCTGTTTAACAAACAACCCGTCCCCTAATTGTCATGGACCATGCACTGAACCCGAACCAGAATCGGTAAAAGATTCTTCTTCACTTGGATGACTGAAATCAATGTATGTGTCATGTGGAATTCCATCCCAAAAAGGAATGACCTTAGCACCTGCACATACAAAATCAGTTTAATAAACATATCAAGCAAATAAAATACTATAACATACAAATATACATATATGACTACATTTTCATTTATTTAAGTCATCTAACATACATTTAATAGGTTGTTCTGGTTGAGTAGATCTAATGTCAGGATGATGACGGATTTGAGACAACCCCACATCATTATCTTCTTGGAATTCAGTCGCATGCACAACACAATCCTCATCATTATCTGACGCACTAGCATCCTCCTCAAGAAGACAATCTTCCATTACAATATTTTCATCATCGCCATCCCCTTCATCCTCATCCATAACCCAAGTTGGGTCATGTCCATCTTCCTCAGACACATTTACAACTGAAGCAGCATATGATGATGTATTATGTGCAGAATTTAAAGCAACTGACCTCATGGGTAGACAACATTCTCTACTCCGGTAAAATCCACGTACAACTCTAAAAAAATCTTTCCTTGACTGGTTGAAATATTATTCCATTATCATTTCTGTCTTCATCATCCAGTACTTAAAACCCCATGTATTGTTCATGTTGTCATAATCTTGCCGTCAGCAAAGTGATACATTGGTTGTCTTTCAGACCTAATTTTTGTTGTATCTTCTCATGCAATTCACCCAATGTTGAGTTTCGCTTGATACATGTCCGCCTTTTCTCCCCTTCAAAAATAACACCCCGTCGTCCTTCAACTTTCCTTCCATTAAAAAATAACACAACACGAGTACATTCACCACTTGAACTCATTTCTTGTTGTCAACAAAAACAAAAACTTTTAATATCAATAAAGAATAGAATAATAGGAGATTTAGAAGATAAGGTATGAAGAAATGGATTTGGAGAGGAGGTTTAAATAAATTGGGCCAGGTCAGACACGTCCAAATTGGGTGTGACTGAACACGCCCAGATTAGGCGTGACACCCCCTTGTGTCATGCCCAATCTGGGCCTGTTCAATCACGCCCAAATTGGACATGTCTGATTACCCCATAAATGTAAATAGTTTCAAAATAATCCCAAATTCATAATTTTTTATTAAAAAAATATTATATTAATTTTTTTTGCCTTCTTTTTGTACACTTTTTTTGAGAAATTGGGTCGGGTACATTCATTTTTGCATATTTTATTATCATTTATTGATTATTAAAAAAGAATACTGATACCTTCATAATAATTAATATTTAATTACATGTTTTATTATGTTTAAAAAATATACACAAAATTGAGTCACAAAATATACACAAAATATATTTATATTTCAAACAAATAAAACCTATTATTAAATATGAAATACTAATAACTAAAGAATATTATTTCGTAACCCTATGAGATCGACAAAGTCGTCAAGAGTTTAGATCATTCGTATGAGATCCTAAATTGTAATTTCATTATGGTTGTAGGAAAAGAAAATCATTCTAAAATGATTATAGATACCCAACAATACCTCTATTATTATATAATTGTCAAATGATTGTATTCTTTTTTTGAAGCAAAAAAAAAAAATTAAACATGTTTTAGCAAAAGTCATATTAGACTAGAATGTTCAAATGAAATTAATGAGTTTGATACGTCAATTTAACTCACTTGTAATTTATTAAATTAATTAATTTATTTTATAAGATTGTTTGACAAAAATAATTTTGTTTGATAAATAAATTTATTTTATTTGCTTATAACATTTTTTTATTCGAACTTGTACTTGATTATTATCATTATTATTATTATTATTATTATTATTATTATTTTCGTTTATACTCAATTACTTAATAAAAATTCTTATTTACTATATTCTTTAATATTACACTATATTTTCTAAGAAAACATCTCATTTAATATTATACTATTTATTTAATTATTGTATTAATTTTATTTAATAGTTATCTTCCAACAAAAAACAATTAGTTCAAACTAAGTACAAATAATAAATTTATAATTATTAAAAAATGCATAACCATGTGTTTCTTTTATATCGTATCATATTCACCAAGTAATCTAACTGTTAAGTTACTAAATGCTTATTATTCAATAAATAAACTTAATGATTTTTAGCTAATAACTTAAAAATTGATTTTTCCATTTTTAGTTAACTTATCAACATTGTTGGTTAGATATAACCTAAGCTTACATTTGATCAAGGTCGGCCCTGGGGCAGGACGAGCAGAGCGCCCATCCAGGGTCCAAATTTTTTTGCATCAATAGCATAAGTAAAAATAAAAAAATTTAAAAAATAAAACCTGCATTAGTGTAACACTCCGTGTGCACCCGGTGTATTAACATTATTATCCTATCAGAGTAACGCAGCAAGCATAGTAATAAACAATAAAGGAAGCCTGAATCAAAGATAAATACAGATTATATACATATATGGTGAATCTCTGTCATTTACAAGGTACACTTTTCTCAAAACTATACAAATATCCCCTTAGGGTACTAAAATACAGGCAAAGTAACAAAATGTGAGCCAACAAGCTCAGTTGTCTAAGCCTAGGATTCTCCACCACACTATCCCAGCTCAGGCCTTTTGCCTTGGGATCTCTCGGCAACTTATGTATCATTTCCTGCAACATGAGCCCCAAACAGGGGTGAGATAATCATCTCAGTAAACTCAGGGTTCTTGGAGGTTTCTCTCCCCCTGGTTCGCTTCCAAGCATATAGATATATATACAACATAACAGGAATAATATCAAATAATCATCACTCATACTGTCAGCCTTCACGGCTCATATGAACAAGCTGCATGCACATCGCAGCCTAGTAAACCATAAACAATCAATACACACACTGCCTGAGAGAGATCATCCATCCAAGGGCACATTCTCTCAGGACTTCTTCTTGAGTACCTGAGTAAGATCATCTACTGAAAGGCACATTTACTCAGGACTCTCCCTATCCATGCCTGAGGAAGATCATCTAATTAAAGGCACATTCCCTCAGGACTTTTCCCGCCCAATACCTGAGAAAGGTCATCCAATGAAGGGCACATTCTCCCAGGATTTACATGGACGCCTATGGATTGTCCCAAGGAAGATCATCCAACTAAGGGCCATTTCCAAGGGGTCCATAGTTTCCTATTCTACTGGCCAGAGAATTCTCATGCAATCACATTACACATCATTTTCATCACAATCATCTCATAATCCATACAAAGCATAACACTATCACAGTGTTTAGCTACCATCAATTGCCAACATGCCATAATGGCATTTATCTCAACATCACATACATGTCTCAATATAACACAACATACAATGTCCAAATGCATGGCATACCAAACCATCACCCTTTTGGGAATGGTGAAACAAAAGCAAGGGAAACATTCCTCAAGAACGATGAGCTTACCTGGTCTCGGCTCAGAACTAGCTCTCCTAGCCTCGTGGTGACCACCACCAGCAATCTGAATCTCACGCCCTATATTAGGCATGAAATCAATCATCAGTAACGGTTTTCAACCGTTCATATGAAAGGAAACACTCTTCCTTTCTACATCAATCTCTTTGTCTTCTAACTTAAGGTTTACCATAACCTAGCTTTTACTAGGCAATTTCATCGACCCTCAGTGGTCTACCTCAGTCTGACTAAGGCCTTAGAGTCTCTTTAAGACTCTGTACCAACCAAATTCAAAGGTCCACTAATATCAAAATCAATAGTTTTTCAACTTAGCCAAAACAGATATAACCACATGTTTTCACCGTTCATTTGGCCTTATGAACAACTCTTGTAAAGGTACTTAAGCTCAGATAGATCATAGTACCTTCCATTCACTCACTATTCCTCCTCCCAAAGCCAAACTCAACTCAAACTCAAACTTCATCACAAATCCAGTTTCAAGGTTCCATATCTCTTAGAACAACCTCCTGGCTATACTTTTCTAAAGAACCTAAGCCTAATTTCAGCCCTATAATAAATGAGTCACTATTCACCCCATTACCCTTTACACAAGTTAAACGGTGAAAGCTTGAGTTTCTTACCTCAAACCTGTCGAGGAAGGCTGGAGAATCCCTTCTCCTAGCTCTGGCGTCCTTGAACTGCCTTCTTTTCCTCTCAAGAACTTAGCTCTCTGAAGAAACTCAAGGAGTGGGGCTTCTCTCAAAAGTTAGGCTGAAATTTGGCTCCTAAGTGGTTCTAATCAAGATTATAGGTGATTAGGAGGTGTTTAGATGGATTATGATGAAGGTATGAAGCTTCCATAGCTTAGAAATAGCTGCCTGGGTCAGGGAAGAAGATGAATAGTGTTTTGACCTTAAAAAACGCGTGAATGGCCTTTTATACTGGCCCTGACCGACATGTCGCGCCAATCGCGCCACTCTGGCGCTGATGGCGCCAAAATCCAGTGCATCTAGCACCCTTGGCGCCACTCTGGCGCTCCTGGCGCCAACTTCCAGCATCTGTGGCGCTCCTGGCGCCAGAGTCTGTCCGTCGTTAAATTCGTCGCTAATTTTGTCGCTAATTCCGTCACTAAGGCTTTTGCGACAGAATTTTATAAATTTAAATTTTTCTTTCTTTCTTTATTTTATCTATCAAGCGTAGGTCATTATAATTAGGGACCCATTTTGTGTGTTAAGGGCCCTTTTTTTCATCCCTTATTTTTAATATTATTTGTATTTAAAAAAAATTGTATGTTAGGGGCCCATTTTTTCATCCCTTAGTTTTAAAATTATTTGTATTTCAAAAAATTTATGTATTAAGGGTCCATTTTTTTCACTTTACCCTGAGCCAAAGAATTTTCAGGACCGGTCAATAATAATTTATAGAATGATGAGAAGTAAAATGATACAGTACTAATTTTGGTTCTTTATATAAGAAAGAAATGATATCATTTTTATTGGTTCTAATTATAAAAAACATAAATTCACTTTTTTATATCATAATTTGTTTTGGAGTTTATTAATGAAATATGCATTCATTTTCCTTGAGCGTGAATTAATTTATTTGATTGAAAATAATCTCTTAAATTCTGAGTAGTGTTGTTAAATTAAAATATAATCAACACTTAAATCATTTTTAAAACAATTTAAATTTATAATCTATTAATTAAAGTCTTGATGATTGTAATTGTTTCAGGTAATATTATTTATCATTATTAAAATTATTTGGGATAGAGTAAATATAAATAAATATTTTATCCTATTAAAAGATCAATTAACCTATTTCTTCTTACAATTTTTACAGTTGTACTTACACTTACAATAAATAAATTAAAAATTACAAAGTTAGTAAGTTCGTATATATACTTTAAAAACTGTTAGGAATCGTTAATAACAATATTCTATAAAAACTTTTTACATAATCGGAGAATACTCCATCGCACTTTCCTAATCCTTACCTTTATTCTGTCTTATTAAATTTCGCCGAATATTCAAATCCCTAAGACAAATTGCCAATAAAGCAATACATACGAGTTCGATTCATCTCTTTTTTTTAACACTTTTTTTACAAAAATATACTACATCAACATCAAGTGGGGCAGCTATGGTTCTCGCACCCGGTCGCTGGAATGTTAAAATCAGAAAAGAAAAAAAAAATTGGTCAATATTTATTTTAAATTTATTTTTATTAAAAAATTTAATTTACTCCGAAGAAACAAAATCAGAAGTAAGCGTGTGTTAATTAATTAATTAATTAAAGAAGCAAAAACGAAATTTCAGTGTCTACGCCGCAATACAATGAATCCTTCCTTCCTTTCTATTTTTTTTCTTCACTTTCTGCTTTTACAATTAATTCTCTTTTCATATTAACACCGTAACTTTAAAAAAAAAAAAAAACCCAACAAACGAAGCAATCCCATAGGAACCTTCAAGAAACTCCAAAATGTGGCACCGGTCGATCCGGTTTCCCACCACCTTCGCTACGTGGAGGCGTAAACGACGCCGTTTTGATCCGACGGCGAGAACGCGAGCAACATGAGCGCCGCCATGATCCCGACGGGGAAGAACAGAAGAACCAGGGGAGGCGGCGGGAGCGGCGGCAGCATCAACGGCAGTACCACCATCGACGCCGCGAGCGCTGCCAGAACCAGAACGGAACCTAAGCCGAAACAACGCGCCATGTCGATGATGTTCTTCCTACGAACATGTTCCTCTCCGGCACCACCAGAAGAAGGGAAAAACCGTAACTTCACTTCCACAAGTGCTTGCTTTCTGAACTAGAACTTCTCTTGTTATGTCTGAAACTCTTGAATGTTCAGGTTTGGGTTTGGGAAATTTTAATTACGGAGGGAGGTGGAATGGTGTTGGATGGTATATATAGCTGTCGTGGCGCGTGGTGCATTGGATTGGGTCTCTCTCGAGTTTCGATGAATGGACCCAAGTGGTCTGGGACCCACGCTGTTGTTGGTTAACTTAACTTAGGAGTTGGATGATTATTTTGATTTTGATTTTAAAAATATATTTTTAAACACCCAAAATGCCAAGTGACATTCACTATTACACACACCAACCATCAGCATAAATAGTAGGATCTCTCTCTTTTAATCAAGAACTTGAATCATGGCTGATTTTTATGTATGAAAAAATTATACTAAAATAAAATATTTATATTATATATACTTATAATTTTTAGTGAAAATTCACTATTTTTATAAAGTTACTTTGTATTGATACTTGTAAAAAGAATTTATAGTAAAAAAAATAAAAATAAAAATAAAAGAAAAGTTGGATGTTAGTAAGAAAAAAGAGATAGAGAAAATAATAGGTATTGATTATGTGTTAAAAAATCTTAGATGTTCAAATATAAGTGGTTTTTAGATGTTTATATCTTGAGAGAGAGAAAAAAAGTAACCGATCAATTTAATTAATGATATATCATATTAAAAAAGAAAAAATAAAGAAAAAAATAACAGATATTTAAAATTTGTGAGTATATAAATATAATTATCTTTTTATATTGTGTTTAATTTTTGGGAAGAGTGTGGTGAACGTGTGCTGTGGTGCTGCTACGAATCTACAGAATCGGGACAGCAGATCCCAATATATACACAGTCTTGGTACATCTCTCAAGTTTTTAACTATTGTTTATTGCAATGCTTATCAACTTGCCTCTTTTCTGTTTTTTTTTTCAGAACTGAACAGTGTAGCAGATTTCTTTCAAGATGATTTTGTTTTTGGAAAGTTTCAATTCTCTCTTGCCATGTTTAAATTAGTGTTTTATTTTAAAAATCTTATCTTTATCCTATGAAATGGTCTATTCGTATGCTATGAAATAAGATGTATAGAATTAATTTCCTAGAAAAATTGGACTTTCATTCTCACATGTATGTTTAGGTTAAGTTTGTAAATCTTTTTAAGTTTGATTGAAATCAAATTTGCAAAAACAACCAAAGTCTTATGTCTATAAAATTGATTTTTTTTTTCAAAATTCTAATGTGCAAACGTATTTTAAAAAGGAACCTAATCATGTCACACAACTAAATTTACTCTCTGAAAATATGTTTAGCATCTAAAAATATTTTTTTAACGATAAACCCAAATGCATTAACCTTTTAATTTTATGATTAATCGTTCATAAACAAGTATTTTAAGAGTTATTCTTGAATTAAAATAGTTTAAAGAGTTATTTTCTTTGTCATTGAGTCTCATGTCTATTCTAATTTTCTATATTGACCATTTAATTTTTTTGTTTTATTTTTTTATTCTTTTCATATATTATATAAAAATAAGAATTTAAAATTTTCATAAATTTGGAAAAAAAAATTATCTAGTTATTTGATAACTAAAATACACTTTTGGTCTTTTACGTTTGTGTTTATATTTAGTTTAGTCTTTTATCTCTTAAAAAAGTTCAATTTAATTTTTTTATGTTGTTAAAATGAGTCAAAGTGATCATTTCAAAACAATGATAATTTTATATTAAAGGACACAATTTTGACCTTTTTTTAAAATCATTTGAGACTTGAAACTTGTGTCTCACACATTTGAAAACTATAAAACCTAATTAATGTTCAAGCCAAAAAGATTCATAAATCATGATGAAAATCGTGAGAAAAGTGAATCCGAGAGTAACCAGAATATTGAAAAATCTAATTTTATATTCTTTTCTAGTTTTTCGTAAAACACATTTTTCACCACTCAAGAACCAAAAAAAGCTTTAGTTTCTCTCTCAACCAAAGCTTAATCTCAATTATGCAAAATGGATTGCAAATTAGAAGCTTCAAGTTATATATATAGTCATAGACCTAATTACAACTCTCAAGCAGTGCTTAGAGTGTTTGGGTTTTCACTAAATGCGCATTTAAAATCTTATTACATTCAAACTCGTAAAAACACAAAAAATAGAGTGCATTGACATTGTCATAATTCGCTTAAGTGAAAATACAACAAAGAGCTACCAGGTGAGTACACTTAAATAAGCAAGATCTCTTGCTTAAGTGGGATGGCTAGCTCACTTAAGTGAGTTGCACCATACCTCATGGTGGCTCTCTTTCCCATTTTTACTTGAGCAAGTTTTCAACATTCACTTAAGTGACACCTAAGACACTAAAAGCCTTTTGTTAAAAATCAAATACTCATAAATTAGAATAATAATTCCTTATTCATTCAGTCATTCACTCATACTTTCATTTTTTTCACCTCTTAAATGAGGTATATTTATACAAATAATGTTAACAACATGAGCACAATATTAGGAAACAATAATTCAAACTTCTTATTTAGACCATTTTAACAACATGTTCCTATCTAAGAGAAACAATAATTCTAATTCAAATTCTATCTTCAACACTCTCCCTCAAGTTGGTGCATGAATATCGGTCATGCCCAATTTGTCAATTGCTTCTTCAAACACTCTTCCAGAAACGACTTTGATCAGCAATAGGTTCAGGAAGTGCTTCAGGATAGTTCATAGCAGGTACTTTGGTTATGGAGGTAGAGAGAATTGAGATACGGGAGAGGGATTCAGAACAATCACATGTTCAAGTCAATAGACTTCAGGGTTGGTTTGTGAAGGATTCAGAACAATGCTACGAGCTTCACATCAATGACCTTCAAATAAAATACGTGCATGGAGACTTCAAAGCTGAGGTACGAGAAGGATTCAAAACGGGTTTGTAGGGACTTTAGAACGAGTGCATTAAGGCATCACAACGGTGCGTCAATTCACGTAGGAAGGCTGCTTCTAAGGAAGAAAGGTTGTAATTTAGCGAGAGGAAAGGAAAAAGAAAAGAGATTGTAGACGATGCAATCAGGTGCGAAGGGATTCAAGCCGGGACCGAAAAGCGAAGGTTATGCGAAACAAAGATGAAGTTTATGATAATAATAATCATAATTTGTAGAGTCTGAGAAGGTGAATGTTAAGGAGGAGGTAGAAGATTGGGTATTTCAAAATCAGAATCGGCCATCAAAGAAGGAAATTAGGAATTTTAGAGAAATAAAAGGGGCATACATGTACTGATATGGGAAGAAAAAGATGTATGTTTGGGAATGCGAAGAAGGAAAAGACTCTTGTGGCAGCAGAAGATAATTTTGTTCATGTAGGATGCCATGACTCTGATACCATGTTAAAAATCAGATATGTAAAAATTGGAATAATAATTCCTTATTCATTCATTCACTCATACTTTCATTTTTTTTCACCTCTTAAATGATGTAAATTTATACAAATAATGTTAACAACATGAGCACAATATTAGGAAATAGTAATTCAAACTAGGAAACAATAATTCAAACTTTTTCTTATTTAGACTATTTTAATAACATGTTCTAATATGAGAGAAATAATAATTCAAATTCTATCTTCTAACACCTTTAAAAATGTTCCTATTGATCTCCCTTGATGCTCCATCACCCTTAGCCAGCATAAGCATCCTTAATCGATCATTTTATGCAACTCATTTCATGCCTTGATTATTTTCTACATTATTTTTTGTTGTTTTTATAATTATATTAAAATTATCATATCATTTTATGCCTTCTTTTAATCAAATTAAAATATGACATTAAAAATATCATTTTTTTTAGTATTGGTTGTTAGTTTTTTTTCCCTGATATGTTACATATACATAAATTTACGTTGAATAATTTTCAGGTCACTATGACATACTAACGTGTAACCGATCACAATAGATTTGAAGCGATTAATTTTTTTTTAACAAGATACAAAACACAAACTAAAACTTAAATTATAAAGGAAATAATACTAAATGTTAGTGTGTATTTTTTTTTTGAGTTTATGTGTGTGCACTTTAATATGAAATGAGAATATGTTGTCAATAATAGTGATAATGTTAGAGCATTTTCTTTGAGAAGTCAAATATATAAATATACATTTACAAATAAATATATTAAATTTAATTTACAACTAAAAAGTTAATAATATTTGATCAAGTATCATGTAAATCAAAATTTTATAAATTAAACAAAAGATAAAGATTATAATGTTGTAGTGCAAAAAAGAAAGTTTAGTTTTTAAAAGGCTTAAATATGTTTTGGTATTGTAAGTTATCATTTTTTCAATTTTTTTGCCTGCAAAAAAATTGTTCATTTTTAATCCCTATAATTTTATTTTCAATTTTAGTCTTTGTAAGTTATTTTATTTGTTTTTAGTCTTTGTAAGTTTGTGTTTTTTAAAGTTTTAGTCCTTATAATCACAAATTTATAGGGACTAAAATTTAAGAAGCATAAACTTAGAAGGATTAAAAAAGAAGAAAATAACTTATATAAATTAAAATTGAAAAGACACAAACTAACAAAAATTAAAAATATAAAAAAATTACAGGACCAAAATTAAAAAATGCACAAACTAACCAGGTTTAAAAAATTTACTATTTCAAGTTGCAATTCCAACGATAGAAATTCTTTTATTATATTAAACATCATGGTTGAAGTTTTCAAAACATAATTTACCGTCAAAATTTGTTTAAGTGAAATTTAATTTTAAAATAATAATAATGATAATAATAATAATAATAATAATAATAATAATAATAAAATTACATTTTTCTTAAATTATACATAATACCACTCTTTTTTTTATATTCTTATACTAACTTTCCTTTATGTTTAAAAATATTACATTGATATTCCTTGTGTTACACTAATACCCCCTACAAGAGAAGTGATTGTATTAGTTAATAAAAAGGAATACTTGTATAATTACATGAAACTTCAGGATTAGTTAGTGGAATTTATCCTAATAATAATAATAATAATAATAATAATACATTATCTTCTTCAAAAGATGAATAATATTTTAATTTCTTTTTTATTAAGAAATATTTAGGAAAAATAGAGACATTAAAAATTATTGAAAATGAAAGTTGTTTTTTTTAGAGATGTATAAGATTATAAGAAATAAAGTTATATAAAATCATTATTAAAAAATTAAATATACATATTGTGCATTTTTTTCTTATAGGATATACAAATATTTATGTATATGCAATTTTAACATAAGGATAAATTAAATAAAAAATATGATAATATTTTTGAGATTTTTAATGAAATTGTGTATTTTTAAATATAAAATATATTTTATTTTTAACTAAATATTTAATTTTTTTAATACTTAAGAACTTATTTATTGAATTGCTCCGATCCATAACATGTAAAAACTGATCTTGTGAGGAAGATATATGTGAGGTAAAAATCATTTAAGACAAAATCTAATTTAACACTACCAATTTTCATGTCAAATTTTACGTAGAAGTGTAGAATAATATTATATTTTCTTTTTAATATATAAAAAATATTTAATGTCTTAAAATAACAAATATATTTTATAGTGTGGCTAGGTGATCTAGGTGTTGAAGATGTCACCACTGAGACTGATTGCAAACAATTGGCCTCGTCAGTCCACGATGGAAAATCCGATCTATTAGAATTTGGGGTTATAATTGATCAATGTCATACTCTTCTTTAAAATTTATCAAATTTCAGCGTTTATTTTATTAGGAGACAATCAAATTCTGTCGCTCATTGCTTGACTGTAGGGACTAATTTTTTGTTGTTGGTCCTCATCACTTTGGTGATATCAATAAATATGTCTGGAGAGAGTATTTTAAAATTTCAAAAAATTTGAAATTAAGAAAAATTAAAATTTTTAGATTTTTAAAATTTTTTGTCTGGATAAATTAATTTAAATTTTTTTTCATTTCAAATTTCTTGTTTGAATAAAATAATTTAAATTTCTTATATTTTGAATTCTTTGTTTAAAATAATTTAAACTTTTTATATTTTGAATTCTTTGTTTAAATTAAATAATTTTAATTTATTATATTTCATTTTTTTGGATCCAATTATATTTAAAAAATATAAATGTCATATAAATAAAATTTTTATTTTTATAATAATTGTTTTTAAAAAATTAACATAGAGAGATAATGATTATTTTGACAAAGAAACCAATTAGTTATTCTATTTTACTAAATTTAATTTAGGAATATTTCAGCAAATTTTATGTTTTATTTCAGAAAGAATAAAAAAAAGTATTTTCTCTCTCATCTCTCTCTCTCTCTCTTGTTTCACTAGTCACCATCGATAAATTATGATGTGCGATGGTTGCCACCACAACGCGTTGTCGATCACGTTGTACCTCCGTTGAAACTCATAACGCCTCCACGACAAAGCAAGTTATAGTTGATGATTCAACATCATCAATGTGCCAACGCTAGGTCAGAAAAGTGGAATGAGAGTATGAGAAAATTTTCAAATTCTCTCTTTTCAGTCAAAAAATTATAATTCCTTAATTTTAGTTAACTGAAAGAAATTTCTGTTTAAAATTTCTTAAATTTTAAAATCTTTTAAATAAAATATCTAAACACTGAATTTTATCTTAAAAAATTTTAAATTCCTGATTAAATCACTTTCTCCATTTTAAATACTCAATCCAAACATATTTTATATGTGTATTGTTGACATTATTTTTGAGAGAGATAATATAATTAAGTTCCTTTTTAAAAATACAAAATATATTTAATATTTTCTTTATTTAATAAATAAAAACATTAATAAAAAATTAAAACTAGAGTCTTATTAACTAGAATTATAGTACACTAGCTAAGA
>PYAF01005932.1:155160-197311 GCA_007407185.1 Glycine tomentella
AAAAATACATATATAATTCAGTTAAAATATAGTAACAATATTTTTAATTAAAAATTACTTTTAATTGGCAAACTAGATGTAAGAAACACCTTAACTTATTAGCATGAAATTGGTATATTGATGTATAACATCTATCAGTTTTTTTAATAATTAATTTTTATCAAAAAATAGAATCAAGTTTAATTCCACTAAAATTAATGACTTGTTATTTTAATGATAAATATTTAAATTTGTCCTCCAAAGTGTGTAGTATTTTAAAATTAGTATATGAAAGATAAAAATTTAAAATTTAAAATTTTTTAATATAAAAACATATAACAAATTAATCATATTTTTAAAAATTAATTATCACACTTTTATACATTCAAAAGTTAAATATATATACTTTTCATCTTTTAAAAGATAATTTACTATCACATCACATTTTCACATTTTTAAATGAATTTGCATTACATTTGTGTACATGCTTTACTTTCTGCGGCAGAAATTTGGAATTGCAAATTGATCAAAATTCTAGAATGGCTGAGAAATCGTGGCTATGATTCACGTGTAAATGAAGAGCACCATCTTTGTCCCGAAGCATTAAATTATTATTTAGTCAATAACTTTTACCCAATCGTTCTCAACTTTCATAGTCTTTTTACGACTATCCGTGGCATATGCTTCAAACTTTGTGCGGCTGCGTCAACGGATAAGTGCCGAAATACAAACTTGAGGACTTTTGTTGCTATCGGTTCAAGGCTGACTCCTGAAATACATAATTTTTTTCATCCGCAATTTAGAATACATAATTTAAGCTGTAAAAAAATACAAATTTAATTTTTACTTTCATTAAATTTTTTAATTACACATTTTTAACATTTTAGCTCTTTTACATATGTTTTTCACATAGTATTAATGATTAATAAGAAAAACACATGCTTTTAATATAAAATTAGTAAGATTCACCCTCTTTCTTCTCTGCTAGGATTTTAAAGTAGTGACGATAAGGATTCCCTTCCAAGGCTTTGTCTCTTGTGATCCCCTAAAATTGTCCTTGTCCTTCTCTTTCCATGGACAGAGGAAAGACTTTTGTTCCCTTTACTGATAAAGAAGACGAAGTCGTGGTGTTGTCGTTGGTGACTCGGGCGAAAGACGCTAAGAATGGTGAGGCATGGCTAGTGGATAATGTAAAGCCCTTGATTATTGACTTCTTGGCGGCTCTCACACTATGATATTTCACACGGTGACACTTCACACAACTCCTCGTTAGGCAAAACCCTCCACTAGTCATAACCCTTCGTAGGCAGTCTTTTTCGAGACCTCGACAATCTACTTCGACTGCTTTCAAGATCAATGACTGTCCCTACAAACCAATACAAGAATTTTAGTGTTTTGTTCTCACTCACACGCTTTTCGATAAATTTTTCATAAGGTCACCCATCTCATAACTACTCCAAGCCAAGCACACTTAACTATGAAATTCTTAAGTGATGGAGTATCGAAAAGTATATGCATCTTGTTGGTATAGATAGTACGAATTAATTCCTTTAAGTCATCCTCAGTTGTACAGTCTCATACCTGCATAGCCTCTGGATCTCTCTCATTCTGGTGTGATTCGATCAGGGTGTTACATGTAAGCTTTCCTTCAACGCGAAGCTCTTCAAAACAACTATGGCCAAACACATGGAAGATAAAAGGTGGACTGAAGATTAAAGATATCAGAAGGAATCTTCTCACTTTTAGGTTCTAGAGGCAGAACAATATGGTCATGATTTTGGAGCATGGCATATAGAACTTTGATTGGAAACTCCTCGTCCTTCGTAAATTCAGTCTTGACAAAACTCCTGGGGACGTCAGTCTAACCAAGTGCCCCTTCTAGATCAGGGTAAATGATGTGCCCTTGGGTTACGAAAATGTGGAAATGGCAGAGATAATTGGTAAGGTGTTGGGGGATTTCATCAATGGGATGATAGTGATTGAGAAACTTTCTAAGGGTGAGAGGGTTTCAATCGAAATTACGAAACCACGATGCAAGGGGATTCAATTGATGTTTGGGGAAAAGAGTCCAAAGTTGGTCTCAATTTTATATGAGAGGTTGGGAAATTATTGCTATATCTATGGTATGACTGATCATCTAATGAGGGAGTGTGAAGAAAAGTGAGGACTTTGACAAGGATGATTTGGACAACTTTCCCTTTGACCCAAGATTGAGAGCACCCTCAAAGAGAAGGTTCTAGCCCTATATATGATGAGTTGTCCACTGAAAACAAAACAAGTTTTGATAAAGTCAAGTTTGATCATCTAGTAACTGAGTAAGATAAATTTTTAAAACAGTTTTTCAAGCAATTACTTGGCATGAAAAGAATGACAGAAAGTGTTAAGATAATGCTTAATAAACTGTTGAGGAGAGAACTAGAAACACTTGGTTTATACTAGTTCACTCAAGCTGAGCTACGTTCAGTTCTCCTTTACACAATGGTAAAGGGTTTTATCAATCAAAACTTGATTACAAAACGAGAATTTTTTCCTGCCACTCCTGGCTATACAAGTATTCTTAAGACCACTTCTAGCACTATCTTAGACTCCCCTCTGAATTTAAGAAAACCTAAGTATTGTTTAACACTAAACCGCTCCTAGCTTTAACAAATAATTGTTGAATGAATACAAGTACTCAACAACACTCAATAAGTGGATAAGCAATAAAGCTCAAATGCAAGATAATTTTGCTTAGCAAATGATAAACAATGAAAGCTTAAATGAATCGTCCAGTGATTTATGCATAGTTTTGCTTAAGAGTTATTCTCATTTTCTCGTAATTATTTTGTCAACTTGATTTTTTTGTTAAAGTCTACCTTTTATAGACTTCAGTGAAGGATCCGTTACGGGATTAGTGCCGAGTCCTTGAAATAATTGTTGTCTTACAATGGGAGATGAGGCTTCGTGGCATTATCTAAATGAGTAGATGTGCAGAAAGTTGCATGTGCTCCTTGTACTCGATGAAAGCGATCCTTGAGGAATATTCTTTGTAGAGCTTCTATTCTCTTCTATTTTGTGATTTCCTTAAATTCCAATGTTAATAATTCAAATATAGAGAGACACTCTAAAAATTCATGAAAGAGAAGACATCTACTTCCTTTTTCGACTATAAGAGTAATAAGTATGTAATGCACTTAAACTCCCCCTGAGTTTAGCATAACATTATGATGAATATGTATAAATCAAAAACTAAAAAAATGATATATGGCAACAAAAATAAACAAGATACTCCAAAACCACTTTATTTATTAAGAGTTTGCTTTTACAATAAAAATTCCTTCTTCTCCCCTTTTTGTCATAAGCAAAAAGACGATGGGTTTGAAGAGAAAAACAATGATGAACATCATAGTCAGTCTTGAGCTGGCGGTGGTGGTGGAGGTTAAGTAGGTGGAGGTGGAGGTAAAGATGGTGGAGACAGAGGTGTTGGAGCAATGGGCAATAGTGTAGGTTCAATGAATGATGGTGTTGGTTCCAGTATTGAGGGAACAAGTACAGGCATAGGTGCAGGTGCAACAACAATTCCTAACATAGACATCTGAGTCTGTTGAAGGTTCTGAAGAAGAACAACACCAAGGTTGGAGAATTGGGTCATTATAGCGTTTTGCATGGAGAGCATAAACTGCTCGTTTTCTTGTCGTTGGCATTCAACAAAAGATTCCATGGCTTGCATAATCCTTTCTTGCACTTTATCTCTGGTTACATCAATAGGAGGTTCATAGTTCAAAGGAGCAGGTCCTAAACTGGTGGAATAGACAATGACAACATCAGGTTCACCCTTTTCTCTTGGTGTATCTTCATTTGAGATTGTGGACTTCTTGGACGAAGGTTCTTTGTCATAATGGACAACCTCATCAGCTATGGCATCATCAGACACCTCTGGAGTTTGTTCCATGATACCAATATTAGTAAGATCAATAATGACCCCACGTACAAAGTATCATCCATAAATTTGGCAGAAGCTTCAGCTCGGACGAAGGCGTCTTTTTCTTCCAAAGCAACAGTAGCTCGTGCTTCTTCTTCTTGAGCCTTATTTTCCTGTTGAGCATCATGGATTTGAGTCACATGAGCTATCATCTGTTCTTCATTTATCTTAAAGAAATTGTAAGTCCCTTCATATTAAATATTGGGAAATTGTAGGAGACGCTGAATGAATAAGTAGTTGTTGGCATCCTTTGTAAAGCAGGCGCAAGCATCATCAAAGTGCTACTTCCTAACTGGACATAAAACTTGGATGATGTTGCGATAAACAACATTGTCGCTTCCATCATAACCAAAGGTGGAGGCCTTTAAAGTGTCCATCCATACAATCTGATTCTAGAAGGTTCTTGACAACTTCCACCTTTATCTGCCATGAGGGAATTTCTTTAGTGTAGTATAACTTGAACCCTTTCTTTTTAGCATCATCCTAGATGGGTAGACGAGGATGCACCTTTTCAGCAACTATCTTGATATCGATGACCCTTGATATGTGTAGTCCCGGAGGATAGGCAATGGCTTGATATCTCACATACACTTGTACATGGAGGTTGCCAAGAGAGGAGTAGTCTTTTAGATATAGGTTGAGATCTACTAGATGCACGGGTAAAAGTTTAGTAAATGGAGTCCAAAGATTCATCTTTTAGAATTCACTCTTGGGTGGTTCCACTTCTTGC
Source organism: Glycine tomentella (assembly GCA_007407185.1). NCBI lineage: Eukaryota > Viridiplantae > Streptophyta > Magnoliopsida > Fabales > Fabaceae > Glycine > Glycine tomentella. The sequence goes on from PYAF01005932.1 coordinate 159,831, forward strand.
AAACGGTCTCTCCTGTGCTTCTCAAATAGATCCACAGTGATACTATTTTGGGTGTTCTTCTTATCCTTACACTTCTGAAGGTTTCTCCAAGCTACTGCTAGTTTAATCTCAGTGGAGGGACAAACTCGTTGTTGGATGTCAAATGCAAGCCAATGTGGTTGCATCTTTATGACTTCTAGCTACACTGGACGTGCCCATTGTGAAGGCTGTAGATGAACTATGAGTCTTTGACATTTATTGGAAGAGTTGTGAAGGCCTCAAATGGTGTGTACACATAGTCATGCCTCATCCATTCAAGTTCTTGGACAGGGATGGATTCCCTCAAAAGGGGTTTTGTATGGATGACTTCAGAGAATGAAGATGCTGATTGTGGATTACCTTCAATAAATGCTAGAGGAAATATCTATGCATCTGTCAAGAGTTCCTTCTGTTGGGTTGATGTTCTTAACTTCTTGAGGTGAATAGGGCATGTAGGTGGACGCGGTTTTGTTTATGAAAATTGGATGATTTTGGAGAGGAAGATAAGAGTTTCACTAGTTGACTCACCATCTGAGGAAGATGAAGTTGACTCTTTGTTACTAGTGAAGGAAACTGTCCACTCCTTCTCACCAAACTTAGTTGGCTTTCGTAAATTTTGTCTTGATACGTCTAGGAATGGTGGATGGAATGACAAATTCTCAGACTTTAGGAGCTGGTTGGAAAGTTTTTGCTCTCTTTGGGGGTAGGGGTAGCTTGGGCTGCAACCTTTTGCTTTTGCAGAGGTATCTACATAAGTCCCTCGTCCTCTTGATCAGTTTCACTTAGGTCTTTTAACCTTTGTGGCACTGGTTTTTCTTCTGTTGGATGTATAGAAATAGACATACTTGTCTGTTCATGTCTCTTCTTTGTCATGTGCTCCCTTGAAATTAGCTCCTCCTCCTTTTCCTCTCTCTGAGATCGCTTCCTTGTCTTATTCTTTTTCTATTGCTCAGACGTAATATGTTGTATCTTCTTGGAAATGCCAAAGCTATTGAGACCTCTGTCTTTGTCAGTGATAGCCTTGATAAGCCTATTCTACTTCCTCTTATTTATGGCATCCATGTCCACTTGAGGAGCTTCCTTTTAGTTCTATTCTAAAGCAACCTTCATAGCTTTCAGGTTAGTCTTGCTAAATTTTTGTTGTTTAGTAGCAACTGAACCCTTGGCTATAAGGGTGTGCTTAAAATTATCTTTCATCTTATCAAAGACGTGATGTACGCCTTGTTGATTAAGGCAGCATAATAGATGTCTTCCAGACCACCTAAGCCCTTAAGATTCCTCAAAATTGCAATGTAGATAGTGTGAGTTATGTCAAAGGGAAGATTCTCCATCAAGTGGAAGAGTACAAACTTGTGGAGATCCGACAATGATGTCTTTGATCCTGCTTTGTGGAGAACACTCTTGTTAAGAATGTTGGCCCAAATCTTGGCCCTCTCACACATCAGGTTATAAACTATGGTCTTTTGGTCAACTTCCTTGTCAACATTCTCCTTGTAGAGTGCCCTCACAACATGAGAGTCATAGTTCTTCTCCCATCCATCTTGAAAGGAGCTTCCTTCAGAAAGGCACCTAGTTACCTTGGCAATCGAGTTGTTTGAGAGTGCCACCTTGGTTCCCAGAACCTTGGATACAATGACTTTTTTATTGGAAAACTTACCATTCCTCCAGAACGTTCTAATGATTTTTGGGTAGATTGTCTGAGGCTCGTTGAAAAAATGCCTCGCTCCACAAAAGAGAAGTTTTCGTTGAGCTTGAGATCAACCTTCTGGAGTTCTTGAATATCAAAAACATGTTCAATGTGTATTGAAGGCTCATTGTCAGTGTGAATGGTTGTTATCTCCATGACAAAAATGATTTCAACAACATATGAGTTTGAAACGACCGTTGCAGAGAGTCTGAGAGTTCAAAGATAAGGTTTAGGTCTTAATAAGGAAAATGAAGTGTTTCAGATCTAAAGTGAGAGTGATACCAAGAGTCTCACAATTTAAGGAGTTTATTATGGGATTTGAAAAGCAATCATTAAGTCTGCCATCCAATAGCTGACTCGGCATAAAGCGTTACAACGTTCTTATATAGAAACGTTGCATTTTACATAATAATAATAAATGCATGAGTGAGCATCCATATGTTAAATATTGTGGGTGTGTTCTTATACTCATTGGATGATAGATCCTTTGATGCAGTAGTAGATGACATATAAAAATTATTTAATTCACTAATAAACACCATGCAAAGGCGATTTTGTAGCAAAATCAACCTCTTTTCAGTTAAAGGTTTTGTGAAAATGTCAGCAAGCTGATTATTAGTGGGTACAAACTATAAATCCACTGTCTCACTCTAAACATGATCTCTTATGAAATAATATTTAATTTCTATGTGCTTAGCTTTAGAATGCAATGTTGGATTTTTAGAAAGATTAATAGCAACTTTATTATCACAATAAATGAGAATTTTACACTCATAGATGATGTAGTCCTTAAGCTAGTTCTTTATCCAAAGAAGTTGAGCACAACAACTTGTTGCTAACATATATTGAGCTTCAATAGTGGAGAATACAGTTGAACCTTGCTTCTTGCATATCCATGTAACGAGGTTACCACCAAGAAAGTGATATGTTTCACTTGTGCTCTTCCTTTCAACTTTGTCACCAACATAGTCAACATCACAGAAACTTGTGAGTCTGAAATTTTCTTTCCTTTTGAACATAAGACCAAGATTAGGAGTCCCAATTAAATATAAAAAAATGTGTTTAATCGAGTTAGATTGACTTCCCTTGGTTCTTGGTGAAATCTTGCACATAGGCAAACACTGAACATAATATTAGGTCTGGACGTTGTGAGATGAGATAAAGCAATGATCCAATCATTACCCTGTATTGTGTCTCGTCCATCTTTGTTGATTCCTTGTCCAGTCCAAGGTATGTTGTAGGATGCATGGGAATCTTCATTTCTTTTGCATCATTCATGTTAAATTTCTTCAACAACTTTCTCACATACTTGGTTTGGTGAATGTAAATACCATTGGGTGTTACTTTATTTGTAGCCCGAGAAAGAATTTCAGCTCACCCATCATGCTCGTTTCAAATTCTGTTTGCATTAGCTTAGAAAATCTTTACAAATCATTTCATTAGCAGCACAAAAAATGATGTCATCTTCATATACTTGTACTAATAAAAACTAAGAATCATAATTTTTGCAAAAGAGAATTGTGTCAACTTTTCCTCGCTCAAAGTCATTTTTCAAGAGAAACAAACTTAGTTTTTCATACCAAGCTCTAGGAGTTTTCTTAAGTCCATATAAAGCTTTGTTGAGTTTAAAAACATAATGAGGAAGAGTTTCACTCTAAAATCCTAGAGGTTGTTCAAGATAAACTTACTCTTAGATTATACCATTGAGAAATACACTTTTTACATCCATTTGATATAACTACATATTGCTATAAGCTACAAATGAAACTAAAATATGTATTGCGTCTAGGCAAGCTACTGGTGCATAAGTTTCTTTGTAATCTATACCTTGTTGTGATTATACTTTGATGACAAACCTTGTCTTGTTTCTCAGGACCTTACCATTGTCATCCAGTTTGTTGTAGAAGACCCATTTCGCTCCAACAATTTTCTTCCCTTTTGGTAGTTCAACTAACTTCTAAATGTCATTCTTTTGAAACTGATCAAGTTCCTCTTGCATGGCTTTGATCCAGTTATCATCTTGCATTGCATCATCAATGTGTTTGGGTTCCATTTAAGGAATAAGTACAGTGTGTCCTTGAGATCTGAGTGACGATCTTGTCTAAACATGATCTTTTGGGTCTCCAATGATTTGACTTTCTAAATGATTTCTTCTCATGATGCATCTAGTGGGTTCCCTTACCTCTTCTTGGGATTCTTGTTGGTGGACGCTACTATTTTTGAGTATCCAAGAAATTTTCCATTATCACTTTTGAGTTAAAATTTCCCAAGTTATCCTTTGTGTTGAGAATGAAACATTTACATCTAAATAGATGTAAGTATGATATGTTGGGTTTTCGTCCCTTCCACAATACATAAAGAGTCTTTTTAAGAATAGATCTTTATGTAAATTCTGTTTTGAAGATAACATAATGTATTCACTGCTTCAACCCATAAGTACTTAGGGGTTGAATTATCATTGAGCATGGTCTTGACCATCTCTTGGAAATCATGTTCTTTCTTTCAACTACCCCATTTGTTGAGGTGTTATAGGGTTAAAAAATTGTAAAGAATATCCTTTTCTTCACAGAACAGTTGAAACTTATTGTTTTCAAATTCTCCCTCATGATCACTTCTGATTGAAGTAATGCATACTCCTTTTTCATTTTGAACACGGTTACAGAATTTAAAGAAGATTTCAAAAGACTCATCATTGTGGTTTAGGAACATGTCCCATGTCCATCTAGAGTAGTCGTCCATTATGACAAGTCCATACCTTTTTCCACTAGTAGACACAGTTATAGTTAGACCAAACAGATCAAGGTGTAGTAACTGCAAGGGTCTTGAGGTGGAAACAATGTTTTTACTAGAAAAAAGTTTTTAATTTGTTTCCCCTTTTGACATGTCTCACAAAGTAAATCATCTTTATATGACATACTTGGTAGACCTCTTACCAGGTTATTTTTCTATAATTTAGAGATTAACCTTTAACTTACATGACCAAGTTTTTTATGCCATAAACAATGATTTTCTTTAACAAACAAATGAAATAATAGACATGCTACCTTTTGATCCGAAAGTTCTCCCAGTCTGATCTTGTAGAGGTTTCCTTTTCTCTTGGCAGAGAGTAGGGAGGACCAATCTTTACATTTAACGACACACTCATCCTTGTTAAAGAAGACATCATATTTACTATTACATAATTGACTTATGCTCAGCTGATTATGTTTGAATCATTCAACAAACAATACATTATCAATAGAAGGGTAGGGGTGAATACCTACCTTACCCACTCATGTTATTCTTCCTTTGTATTCCCTACGAAAGTGATTGTGGTCAAGCATTGGAACACACCCTTTTCTCTTGTCATGTGTCATGAGCAGTCACTGTCCAAGTACCATGATAGGCGTCTGCTTCCTGCTATATCTGCAATAGGAATAATCTTTTTCCTAGGTACCCAAATCTTTTTGGATCCTTTTGTGTTAGCCATAAATGTATTGGTTGTACCCTTCTTAGGTCAATCTCTGCACTTGAACGTCATGTGTCCAGTCTTACCACAAAAATAACAGACAATTGTGTCCTCATCATGAACATAAATTTTCCTATCATATCCATTTCCAAGTTTGTTTGAGGAACTTCTATAGTTCCTAACAGTTTGTTAAGATTATATGTACGATTGGCAAATTTAGTTAACGTAGTTTTTAAGGTTCCAATTTCCTCATGAAGTTTGACAACATCTTGAGGTTTAACCTTAATTTCTTAATTCTTTAAAAGCTTATCAAGCAAGAATTTTACATATCTTTTGTGTTCTTCACATTCCACCCAAAAATTTTGTTTACGCATTTTGAGGTCTTCATAATCCTTGTGCGTTTGTACACATTCTCTTCATAGATCATATCTTTCTTCTTTTTGATAATCATAAAGTTCATTCAGCTCTTTTTGAAGATCTTTTAGTTTTTTTCCAACTCCTGAAAGTTCTCAAGAAAATTAGATTTTCTTTGGCATTTGTCTCATTCTTAAGACATAACTTATACTTTTTTCCTTCAGAGTTACACAAGCTCCACATGTCTGAGTGCACTTGTCTAGTGAAACATCTACTGGATCTTGAATGGTTTTCTGAAGTTTTAAATGATTTTTGGATAATTTTTTGAAATATTTTAAGCAATTTTTTGTAAGCTTTTGAAAGAATAGATGATTTTGACAATATTTCATGATAAGCCTTTTTAAGAGATTCTGGGTCATCTAGACTTACCTCATCCTCTTGATCTGATTCAGATTCTTCAGAGGCTGTATTTTCCATTAGGCACATATTGGCTTCTTATTCTTCATCAGACGAAGTGTCATTCGGATCTTCCCAGGTGCTTATGAGACCCTTCTTTTCTTTGGTCTTATAGTGTTTCTTCCTTTCTTGACCCTGTTCCAATTCTGGGCATTCAGATTTGAAGTGTCTAGGCTTCTTGCATTCATAGCAAATTATGGAGCTTTTGTCTTTATCTTTTTTCTCCTTGAACACCCTTTTAAGGAGTTCTTCCATTTGGCTCCACCTTTGTTCTTCCACATCCTTTGGATCTTTCGTGAGATAAAGGCGAGTTCATCTTCGTCAAAGTCTTCCTTAGATTCTTCATCAGAGGACTTATCAACTTTAAGGGCTTTGGACGAGCTTCTCAAGACTTGTTCTCTGGATGATGAGCCATTTTTTTCTTTTGATTGTTGAGAGCCAAAGACTTCTCTCTCTTGGGTCCTTCGTTCTGCTGAAGTTCTTGTTCATGAACCTTGAGGGTACTAATAAGTTCTTCAAGGGACATGGAATCAAGATTCTTTAAAGATCTTAGCGTCGTTACATGTGATCTTGATTATCTAGACAAAATTCTCAAAACTTTGTCAATATGATTATAGTCATCATAAGTTTTTCCTAGAGATCTTAATTTATTAAGGATGGTTTGAAAGTGTATGAACATATTTTGCTCTTCCACTTTATCTATGATGTTCCTTCGTACATTACAGTTAGAGTGTCCCACATTTGTTTAGCACTTTCGAAACTCTGTACCTTGGTGTACTTCTCTTCTGATAGAGTGCATAACATCACATTTCGAGCTTTAGAGTTGAACAGGAATCTGAGTTTTTGTTCCTCCATCCATCAGCTTCTAGGAATTTTGTTTAACTGATCATCATATGGAATGTAATTTCCATTTTCCACCACGTCCCATAGATCAACATGAATGGATTCAAAGTGAGCTATCATTCGCTCCTTCCAGTAATCATATTTTACAACCTCTAAATAGGGGTGGTTTGTTGGTGGAGAATCTTTCTTCCATATCTTTAATTTTTCGGATCTTTTCCTTAGTATTGTTAGATACTCAACCCTTAAGGCCAAGCTCTGATATCAACTGTGATAACAAGAATCACACTAGAATGGGGTTGAATAGTGTGTTAATCAAAGATAATAACTTTTAGGACGTTTATCACAGATTTAAACATACACACACACACACACATACACACACACACACACACACACACACACACATATATATATATATATGATGAGTTGTCCACTGAAAAGAAAACACATTTTGATAAAGCCAAGTTTGATCGTCCAGTAACTGAGTAAGATAGATTTTTAAAATAGTTTTTCAAGCAATTACTTGGCATGAAAATAATGATAGAAACTGCTAAAAGAATGCTTAATAAACCATTGAGGAGAGAACTAGATATATTTGGTTTATATTGGTTCACTCAAGTTGAGCTATGCGCAGTTCTCCTTTACACAATAGTAAAGGGTTTACTAATCAAAACTTGATTACAAAACATGTATTTTTTCTTGCCACTCTTGGCTATACAAGTATTCTGAAGACCACTTCTAGCACTATCTTAGACTTCCCCTAAATCTAAGAAAAATCAAGTATTGTTTAACACTAAGTCACTCCTGGCTTTCACAAATAGTAGTTTGAATGAACACAAGTATTCAATAACAGTCAATGAGTGGATAAACAATAAAACTCAAATACAAGATAACTTTGCTTAGCAAAGGATAAACAATGTAAGCTTAAATGAATCATCCAGTGATTTCTGTAGAGTTTTGCTTCAGAGTTATTCTCATTTTCTCGTAATAATTTCATTGACTTGCTTTTTGGTTAGAGTCTACCTGTTATAGACTTCAGTGAAGGACCGATTATGGGATTAGTGCCGAGTCCTTGAAATAATCATTGTTTCACAATGAGAGATGAGGCTACGTGGCATTCTCTAATTCGAGAAGAAATGAGCAAAAGTATAGACAACTGTATGTGCTCCTTGTACTCGATGAAAGTGACCCTTGAGAAATATTTTGTGTAGACCTTCTATTCTCTTCTATTTTGTGATTGACTTAAATTTAAATGTTAACAATTCAAATAAAGAATGCAAACCAAAAATCATGAGAGAGAATACGTATAATTCCCTTTTCGGCTATCACAGCCTTCTAGAATTGTGTTAATTATTTTGAAAGTATGTACGAGTCTTGAACTAATTGGACGCGATTGTTAATAATATGCAGTGTATAACATTGGTTAATATCATGAATGGACGCTTTTGGTTTTAGTGCGTTTGATGCTAGTTAATAATTAACAAAGCATTTTCCTCTTTGAGTGTAGACGATATATGTAGATAACAGTTAAGTCCTTTAATAACATTGATCTGGTCCACTTGTCATAAACTCATTAATTTATCAATAATTTATACTCATTGTCAATCATCAAAATATAAGGTGGGTATGAATGGCCATCTAGACCTAACAGGTCTTCTTAACGGAGACTAAGAGAAAGCAAATTGAAGTTCAAAAATTAAAAGGTATGATGAATCTCATCAGCTTATTTGTCGTTGATTGAAATGGAAATGAGGGTTACTTCTCTTATAGAATGTTTCTTTTGAGGTTGACATCGTATCCTATTCTTTGAAACATATAAAAAAAATTATTGGTTTGTCGAGTATGGTGGCTTTTCTGTTATTACTATGTTATATGGTTTTTCTGAAGCTGATAACAAATGTCTTTCTTGGGATCTTTTGCACTAGAAAATGCCTCAACTCGACTCACTATGGATCTACATTAGTGACTTTAACTAGATTTTGAGCCAAGATGAGAAATTAAGGGGAGTTCCAGCTTACTTTGGAGGTATGGAGAGCTTTAATATGACACCTATTGACTGTAATCGCTGGATCTGGGTTGTGTAGGATATGCTTTCACCTGGTCTAACATGAGACATGAGCCTAACAACACCCAAGAAAAACTTCACCGAGTTGCAGCCAATCTAAAATGGAAGACAATATACATGGCAATTCTCTTTAGTGTCCACCATACCTTGCTATAATTAAGATAATAATCCTATGCTTCTTGAGTCTTGTGATATGAAATATAGTCAAAATTGAAGGAAGAGGAAGAAGATATTGTATCGTTTTGAACGTGTATAAGTTGAAAAGGAGAAAGATTGTAAAGAAATTGTCTATCACTCATGGGTTCCAAGAGACAATGCAGTGACAACCATTTAGAGGAAAAGTCAAAATTTAGAGGAGTGGGGTTCAATCACTTTTGGTCATGTTGCAAAAAAGGTCAAAGAACTAAAACTTCAACTGCAGAACTTCAACCAAAACTTCAAAATGAAACGACCATCAAAGTGATTAGAGACACTGAAATGGAGTTGGATGTGTTGGCTCTAAAACCCTTGGTGTTTTAGTTATGACAAACCTTCTAAAAAAAGTCACAAGCCTTTTGAGTTTGAGTCTACTGATGAATTTGCTTAAGTGTATTCAGAAAAGACAAGTTTTGTATAGATCAACAATTGAAGTAAACTCAATGCTATCATGAGTTACTTCGAAAGGATGATAATCTTGAAAGCTCAAAAGAAGACTCAAAATGTCCTTAGTTGTATACTGTAATAAAGAAGTCAACATGCTCACTAGAGGAAGAAAAGAACTTGAAGCCACGAGAAGTAATCAGCAACTAAAGGACAAGAAGAATGTTTTAGACATGAAGATCTGCACAATGAACATGACATCAAGAACAACATTGTTGCAACACACTTAAAATGGAATTTCTTTAACAAGATGATTTCATTCTAGACACTATATCTAGAGTTCCATAAATGCAATTGAGTTTTTCTTTGTGGCAATGAAAATATTGAAGAAAAATCTTTAACTTTTACAAAAAATTTATGGTTTGATATAACCTAGATCATGGACAAAATTGAGCCTGAAGTTACAGACATTGAGTTGCCTGAACAGCTTGATATGTGTGTAGTAATTTGACAACTACTTAAGCTACAAAAGTGCATTTAAGTCATGAGCTAATATGACTTTTATCTTGGAGGCAATTGATGATCAAGATAAAGTTGTCATTCAGTCCTTACAATATAAGACAACTGCAATGCTTAGAAGATTGCTTATGTTGTAGTGGTCCAACTGACACGAGACCAATGCTTGAATGTCAATGATATAATTCTCTATGACTTTCATGAAGACATAAAGATCCAGTCTGTCCATTCAAAGGGTCAAAGAAATAAAAAAAATAGTAGCAAGCATGTGTCATGCCATCTCATCAAAGTATTCTTATAAGAACATTCAGTAGCATTCCATCTACATTAGAGAACTCTCTCAAAGTAGAACATCATATGTAGGAAAGCTATGCAAGCAAACTTATCTTCCAATGATACATATACAAAGACTAGAACATAACAAGTGTTCTGATGAGTTCAGAACAAGCTCAAAATAAATATATCAAAACTGTGATTTCAAGTGAGAAGCTTCAGAAGATTTGAATGAATCCATCTATGTGATGAAGTCAATGCTTCGTTCTGAAAATTTCAATCTTATCATATTGCAAAGACATAAAGAAGGCTTTACTCAGAAGATCTATCAAAGATTACATTGAGTAGACTGCATCAAAATGGTGTAATTGAGGACTCTGAGAATGAGAACAGCAAAATGACACTCCGATGAAAAACTAGAATCAAGACAAGAGAGATCCTAAGATAACTACATCAAAATAATGTATTGAAGTCAAGATCATGTAGTATATATGCCTTAGAATGAAGCGACATCAGAGTCTACATCAAAATGATGAAGATCTTGACATTGAAGACTAAACTTAAGAATGGTTCAAATTACACCTCAAAGACAACAACATGTCATCCATATGCTGCCACACATACAGAGGGCACATCATAAGACTGAGGTTGATAACATCTAACTTTCCGTATGTTGTCACACACATTGAGGGCACACTAGAATGTGAATGTTATCTGCATTAGAAGATGTGCAAGTGGAAAATTGAGAATGTCCTTGAGAAGATCTAGTGTGCAACTATTGGGAAGATTCGAGAAATTCTAATCAATTAAGGAAGCATAGATGATAGAAGGAGAAGAGAGATATCATGCAAATTTGTTTAGTTTATTGTGAACAACATAATTTACAATTAAAGGGTTCAAAATACTCTTAAGCTCTCTAAACCCAGAAAATAGAGCTCATTGTAAAGCAGACAACAACTAACTGTGTAATTGAAAATGGTTAAACAAAAAAATAGAAAACAATTATAGTTACAACACAGCATATGTTAATGACCACCAGACTAGCAAGCTCCGTTCTACGTGACTAAACTGAAAACAATGAATACACTCAAATACTAAGAAGGGGGTGAATTGGAATAACCTTGACCTTTTAAATTTCTTTATGAAATAAGATTTTAGGATCTTAATCACTTTTAAAACCAACACAACTTTTATTTAATCAAACCACTCAGTCCAAGATTCCAATCACAAAACCAACACTTGTTGAGTAATGAAGAAATCACAACAACTGAGAGATCAAGATAGCAAGAAGAGATAGAACAATAGAAATTAACACAAAAACATATACTAGTTCACTTCTCAAGAGAAGCTACATCCAGTTCTTCTAATCAAACTAGATTAAAGTTCCACTAATTCAAATGTATTCTTTACAAACAATTACAAGTGATCTTCTTTATCAACCCTAGACAAAGAATCAGAGTTCTAACACCCTATTAGAAATCAAATCACCAAGATCCTGAAAACCCTACTGAGATCTTTACCCCTAGAGAACACTACTCTAGAAAGCTTGAAAGAAACTTTTTGAACTTAGCCTTACAAAAGTATTTTGAAACTTAAAACAATCTACAAGAAAGTTTAAGAGAAATACAACCTGTGATCCTCAATGGATGAATGAATGCATGAATGATTTTACCAATCAACACCAGGTTGCATGAATATCAAAGTTCAGAATCAACTCTTTTGAAAAACTTTTCTTAACTCATCTTTAGCTATGAAGCAAAATGATCTTATAATCTCAAGCAAGAAATCTAATACTCAGAAAACTGTTTCTTGGACAGTGAGAACTTTTTCTTGTGTTGGGATTTCTATATATAAATCACAGACCCAAATAGATTTATGTAGAAAACAGTTTTAACGACAATAATCGATTCTTACGCAAATGTAATCGATTATTTTAACATATGTAATCAATTATTTAACCAAGTAATCGATTAAAATGTTCTTGAGACAATCTAGAAATCTTTAACGAATAAAGTAATAGATTATTCCATGAAGTAATCGATTAAACCAGTCAGTCTCGTATATGCAATAGGCGTTGGTAATCAATTATAGATTGTGGTAATTGATTAAGGCAGTCATGTGTAATTTCCAGAATAAGCCTATGTAATCGATTAAGGTAGCCATGAACAATTTCTAAAATAAGCCTATGTAATCGATTACAGATTGTAGTAATCGATTAAGGCAGTCATGCATGTTTTAGAAATACAACTATGTAATCGATACAATCATCTTGTAATCGATTAAAGTGTTCGTCATGGCTTTTCCAAAATCAAACAGAAGCTGGTAATCGATTATATCCCTCTGTAATTGATTAAAGCAGACAAAGCCATGGAATATGCACAGATAAACTCTAAAGTTCTTTCCTTAAAACATTTTATGCATGAATATGTTTGTGTTTTATGCAATGCAAGGATCACAAGATAAAACCTTCAAGTGACATGGGCTTTATCCTTGATCTTCTTCTTCAGCTCTTTCTATATCCAATAATCTCCCCATTTTTGGCTTTGATCATGCAAAATATCAATTGAACATGTGTTGCTTTGTTAAGTACATGAGAGAGGTAAGTGTAGGAGCTTCAATCTTAACTTGAAATAAACTTAGCCTTTTGCTAAAATCAAGTGTTAAGAAGCTTTGCATAAGCATAGATAAATTCTTAGATTGCTCCCCCTGTTTTAGGTAATATTTCTTAAGTTGCAGAAACATATATTCATAGAGCAATATAAGATTCATTTTCATTTTCTCATATAATGTTCAATAATCTTCTCCCCTTATTTGGCTTATTAAATGCAAAAAGAGTAATGTAAAATGAATCATAAACAAAGAAGGAAGAAAACATAAGGTGTAATCGATTAAAACGAAGCATAATCGATTACTCCTGTGAGAAATAAAACAGAGTTAACACTCAGTAATCGATTACCATTCGTCGTAATCGATTATTCCAGTCTAGGTTAATTTTGAAAAAGCTTATATAGCATGCGTAATCGATTAATTAGTAGTCGTAATCGATTAATCCAGAACAAACAAATTTTCTGAAGTCATTTTAAATAGTGAGTAATCAATTAATTCGACATTTTAATCGATTACATAAGCATAAATTTGTTTCTGAAATGCTTTTAAAGATCAATTAATCGATTATTTCGACACTTAATCGATTATTCCAGTCAATATTGCAGAATGAACAGTGATTATGCATCATATTTTGAATGTTGAGTCAAATGCGATGAATAGCCAAATTAGATGTAGATAGACACATTAAAAAGCATGCTAGCATATATTAGACTCATCAAGGATTCCTATCATGTTTCTAAGTGTATAAAATCTATCTCTAGCCAAGGGTTTAGTGAAAATATCAGCCAATTGGTTAAGTGTATCAATGAACTCAATTTTGATGTTACCCTTTTGGATATGATCCCTGAGGAAATGATGCCTTATCTCAATGTGTTTAGTCCTTGAATGCATGATTGGATTCTTGCATATGTTGATGACACTTGTATTGTCACAAAGCAGGGGTATTTTGTTTAGCTCAACACCAAAATCTTGGAGTTGTTGCTTCAACCAAAGGCTTTGTGCACAACAGCTTCCAGCAGAGATATATTGAGCTTCAGCAGTTGATAAAGCAACATAGGATTGCTTCTTGCAGTGCCAAAAGATTAGTGAGCTGCCTAACAAGTGGCATGTTCCACTAGTGCTCTTCCTATCCAATTTGCACTATGCAAAAATCAGAATCAGAATATTCAACTATGTTGAGTGATGCACCTTTGGGATACCAAAGTCCAACTCTTGGTGTAGACTTGAGATATTTAAGGATCCTTTTGACTGCAGTTAGATGAGACTCTTTGGGATTCGTTTGGTATATAACAAAGATCCAAACATTCCTCTATATTTAGACTCATCAACACTTTTTCCTTTGTCATCTGAATCAACATAAGTTGATGTAGCCATAGGAGTTGCAGCATCCTTGCTCTTCTCCATTTCAAATCTTTTGATCATCTCCAGGAAATACTTGGCTTGACTAAGAAAAGTTTCATTCTTCATTTGCTTGACTTGTAGTCCTAGAAAGAATGTGAGCTCCCCTATCATTGACATCTCAAATTCACTCTGCATTGAGACAGAAAATTCTCTGCACATAGATTGATTAGTTGAACCAAATATAATATCATCCACATAGATTTGAACCAACAAGATATCATTGTCATGCTTCTTAATGAACAAGGTTTTGTCAACATGTCCTCTTATGAAAGATTGGCTAAGCAAGAAGTTGCTTAATCTATCATACCAAGACCTTGGTGCTTGTTTCAAACCATACAAAGTTTTTCTTAATTTGAAAATATGGTTAGGATGTATGCAATCAATAAATCCAGGGGGTTGGTCAACATATATCTCTTCCTCAATGTAACCATTCAAAAATGCACTTTTAACATCCATTTGAAACAATTTAAAGTTCATTAAACATGCATATGCAAGTAACAACCTAATGGCCTCTAACCTAGAAAATGGAGCATAGGTTTCATCATAGTCTATGCCTTCTTCTTGGTCGTATCCTTTAGCAACCAATCTATCCTTGTTCCTAACTATGATGCCACTTTCATCAAGCTTGTTTCGAAAAACCCACTTGGTGCCAATAGGTTTATGAGTAGTGGGTCTAGGGACTAATTCCCAAACCTCATTTCTCTTAAATTGATTCAATTCATCATGCATGACCATCAACCAATGTTCATCACGCAAAGCTTGATCAATGTTCTTTGGTTCAATCTGTGATACAATAGCTATATTACAGCAAAGATTTCTTAAAGAGGATCTAATAGACACTCCTTTGGATACTTCCCCTATTATATTGTCAAGGGAAAGGTCTTTGGTTATTCTCCAATCCTTGTGCTTTTGTAGTGGTGTTGACTGTTCCACTTCATCATTTGGTTCAGCCTTTTCCTTATCATTTAGATCATTTAGTTGCAGAAAATTCTTCCATTGGTCCTGCATCAATATCACACTTTTTTTTCCTCCTTAGAGGGGTTAGACTCATCACATATGACATGAAAAGATTCCTTTACACATAATGTTCTTTTTTTAAAGACTCTATAGGCTTTACTTTACAAAGAGTAACCAAGAAAAATAGCTTCATCAACTTTAGCATGAAATTTGCTAAGAGAATCTTTATCATTATTTAATACAAAACACTTGTAGCCAAATGCTCTTAAGTGAGATATACTTGGCTTTTTACCTTTGTATAGTTCATAAGGATTTTTTTTTAAAAGAGGCCTTATGAGTAACCTATTCAAAGTGTAGCAAATTGTACTGACCGCATCAGCCCAAAAGTGTTTAGGTAAATTTGTTTCATTAAGAAGTGTTCTTGCTCCTTCTTCAAGGGATCTGTTTTTCCTCTCCACAACACCATTTTGTTGAGGTGTTCTTGGAGCTAAAAAATTGTGGTTGATTCCATATTCTTCACAAAACTTTTCAAAGTACTCTTTTTGGAATTCACCACCATGATCACTTCTAATTGAAACAATGTTGCATGCTTTTTCATTTTGAATGATCGGCTAAAATTTTCTAAATACTGTGAATGCATCACTCTTGGATCTTATGAACAAAGTCCATGTGTATATAGAGTAATCACCTACTGTAACAAGCCCATAATAGTTACCCTCAAGCTCATGGTTCTAGAAGGACCAAATAAATCCATATGAAGCAATTCAAGGGATCTAGAGGTAGAAACAACATTTTTACTTTGAACAGAATTCTTTGATTGCTTTCCTTTTTGACAAGCTTCACACATTTTATCCTTCTCAAACTTAAGCTTAGGTAAGCCTATGACTAATTCCTTCCTAACAAGCTTATTCATATGATGCATGTTTATATGACTAGCTTTCCTATGCCCTAACCAAGTCTCATTAGTGAAAATAATAGGAATACCCACAATAACCAAGAGGGGGGTGAATTGGTTTAAACTTGATCTTTTAAAAATATTTATAAAATCAGAGTTAAAGTATCTTAATCAATTTTAAACCAAGAATGCTTTTAATCAATCAAATTACTTAGCACAAGAAATCAATAGCTCAAAAGCAGAACTTGTTGAGTATTGATAATAACACTAAGAACAAATGAACAAGATGACTTGTAGAGATAGAGATAAAGAAAATCAACACAAGCAATTTATACTGGTTCACTTCTCAAGAGAAGCTACATCCAGTTTCTTCTAATCAACACTAGATTAGAGTTCCACTATTATAAAATTCAGTTCTTACAAGCTTTACAACAATCCCTCTTTATCAACCCTAGATAAAGAATAGAAATCTAAAACCCTATTAGACTCCTAATGATCAAGAACAAGAGAACACTACTCTGTTCTTCCCTAGAGAACACTACTCTAGAACAAGCTTCAAAGAACTCTTTACAATAACATCAAATAACAGAAATTGCAAAAACGAAATTACAATCAAAGATTATGGAGAGAAACAACCTGATGATCCAATGAATATGAATGGATGTGGTTTACCAATCAGAATTGAATGAAAAAAAAAGATTTCAGAACATGCTCTCCAAAAACTTCTTTGAGAATTCTTGCCCAAGAAATCATTCAAAACCCATGAAGATTAAAGAGTGGGACAAGACTTTAGTCAACCCAGAAAATCACTTTAGAACTTTGAGAAGACTTGTGTGTATTCAGAAATTTCGAAGTTTCAAGACAAGCCTCACTTATATTTATAACAACTTTTTGTAATGGACTGTAATCGATTACACGTGTCAAATAATTGACTAAAATGACTCATGTAATCGATTAAATTATCACTTAATCGATTAAAGTGTTTAATGCTGAATTATGGGTTTAACAACGAACAAAATAATCGATTAAACCAAGCTGTAACTGATTAAAGTAGTGAAGTTTTATATCTGAAGTCTCTTGTGTAATCGATTACAATGTATGGTAATCAATTAAGGCAGTGAAGGTTCCTTAAGAAACAAGCTTATGCAATCGATTACAAAGTATGGTAATCGATTAAATCAGTGAAACATGATTTTCAAGATAGCTTGTGTAACCGATTACTATCTTTGGTAATCGATTAAAACAACAATGCATTACTTTTGTTTTACACTATGTAATCGATTACAAATGTTTGATAATCGATTAAAATGTTCTTCAATGCTTTTCCAGATTTAAAACTTAAGCAAATAATCGATTACACTGTTCTATAATCGATTAAAACAGAAGAATTTCATTTTTCCAAAATCATTTCTAATTTACTTCTTTTTCAAAATAGCTTTGATTCTTTGATCAAAACACTTAAGCATGTAAATGATTATATGCATGAAAATGCAAGGATCAACAGATTGGTTTCTCATACACTTCATTTTGGATTTCAATCTTCAAGGCATGTGAAAAGCTCAAAACATTCTTCCTAGTCAAAAGCTTCATTCTTCTTGTTGCTCCCCCTATATCCAACAATTAGTTTCACTTACAAGGCAGCTAGTGTTTTGTGAATGAATGCATGCTCAATGGACAGAACATATATGCTAACTTTCTCTTACAAACTTGGTAACCTCGCCATTTTGACCATCAAAATTAAACAGCAATTGTCATTAAAGGAGACCTTGAGTCCTTTGTCGCATAGTTGATGTATGCTAAGGAGGTTGTGCTTTAAATCTTTCACATAAAGCACATTCTTTATCTTTGTTTTGAAGTTATCTCGTATATTTCCTTCTCCAATGTCTTTCCTTTATTATTATCACCAAAACTGACATATCCTCCATCTTTGAGTGTCAAATCTGTGAGCATGGACATGTCACCTGTCATGTGTCTAGAGCAGCCACTATCAAGATACCATAATGCTGATTTTGCTTTAGACACACCTGCAAAAGTCAATTTATGTAACAAAGATGGGTTGGGTCCATAGGGGTTAGTTAATTTCCTTTTTCTCTTAGGTACCCAAATACATTTCCCATTAGGCACATAAAATCTCCTTGCATAACACCTAATGAATGTATGACCTTTCTTCATGCAATAATTGCAAGTGATAGTTTTTGATGCACTTTTAAAATGAGTCAATTGATAATTCTTTGTTTTTGAAAGGCCTTTTTGATACGTTTGTTTTGGAGGCACAAACTTTGTTTTTCCAAAAGGTTTTGCTCCATGTTTGTACCCCAAACCAGAAGTATCTCCAACATATTTTTGCACACTTAGCATTTGATTTAAATTGCATTTACCTCTATAAAGCCTTTTCAAAAGATTAACTAAATAAGAACTTTCTGAAAACAAAAGCATATATTTTTCACCTTGACTCTTTTTGTAATCATCAAATTCTTTTTGTAACATCTTGCATTTATCAACATTTAAAGATGATGAGGCACAAAGACATCCATTAGCTTTGTAACAAGAAATAAGCTTTTCATTTGCTTCTTTCAGATTGCAATTTAGCAATTTTGGAAACATGCCATTTGAGATTACCTTTTAGCTTATTATTGATTTGTGCAAGCTTTTGGGCCTCTTCATGCATCTCATAGAAAGTATCAACAATATATTATCATATTCAAAAGTTACCTCAGTTTCAACACTTGAGAATTCTTCATCATCACTTAGCGTGGAAGTGAAGCAAACATTTGCTTTTTCATTCTCACTTGTTGACTCAGAGGTTGTTGAATCATTGTCTTCCCATGCTATGTATACCTTCTTTGGTTTCCCTAAAATGATCTTCTAATCTCAAGCAAGAAATCTAATACTCAGAAAACTATTTCTTGGACAATGAGAACTTTTTCTTGTGTTGAGATTTCGTAATCTGAATTATATGATGAAATGTGATCAATATATAAATTGCAGACCCAAACAACTTTATATAGAAAACAGTTTTAACAGACAGTAATCGATTATTACACAAGTGTAGTCGATTATTTTAACATATGTAATCAATTATTTAACCAAGTAATTGATTAAAATGTTCTTGAAACAATATGAAAATCTTTAACGAACAAAGTAATCGATTATTCCATGAAGTAATCGATTAAACTAGTCAGTCTCGTATATGTAATAGGCCTTGGTAATCGATTACAGATTGTGGTAATCAATTAAGGCAGTCATGTGCAATTTCCAGAATAAGCCTATGTAATCGATTACAGATTGTGGTAATCAATTAAGGTACTCATGTACTATTTCCAGAATAAGCCTATGTAATCGATTATAGGTTGTGGTAATCGATTAAGGTAGTCATACATGTTTTAGAAATACAATTATGCAATCGATTACAATCATCTTGTAATCGATTAAAGTGTTCGTCATGACTTTTCCATAATCAAGCAGAAGTTGGTAATCGATTATATCCTTGTGTAATCAATTAAAGCAGACAAAGTCATGAAATATGCACAGATAAACTCTAAAGGTCTTTTCTTAAAACATTTTATGCATGAATATGTTTATGCTTTATGCAATGCAAGGATCATAAGATAAGCCTTCTTATACCACTTTACAAATTACAAATGCCTTTAATTGTATGGCATGTAAAAAGCTAAAACCTTCAAGTGACATGAGATTTATCCCTGATCTTCTTCTTCAGCTCCTTCTATATCCAACATAGACATTCACCAGATTATAGAAGATTGGATGACCTATTTAGAAGACAAGAGTACTGAACCAGAGAACCAATGTCGTCCACCCTATCTCCATCGTCCATCATCCAACAATCAACAATCTCCACCTTGGTTCAATAATATTTCTGAATTATAAGTAATCCAGTTTATTTCCAGCAATCTACGTTAAGTAGATCTAGACAATGCATGAACTTGCTTCTTGGAACAAGCTTTGCTAACATATGAATTGGATTATCCCTCGTATCAACTTTTTGGACTTCAACCCTCTTCTCTGAAAAGTTGAAGGGGTATCTAATGTCAATGTGCTTAGTCCTCTCATGATTGACTTGATCCTTGGCTAAACAAATTGCACTCAGATTGTCACAAAAATGAAAGCATTTTCTTATGGAAACCCAAGATTGCTAATCAGAACCTTCATCCATATTCCTTCCATTGCTACTATAACAACCTGCCTAATCGCTACGATATCACTACTCTAAAAGCGTAATTTCAATTTCAAATGAAAAGTCCTTTAATTTGATTATGGAAATGAGTTTAAATTGTTGTGATAATACACTCACTAGACAATGTACAAATACGTATGTCAGAACATAATTCAGTTTTTATATGTATCTAAATCTGAGATTTACATGCCCAATAAAAAAGAATCAAGGAACCAACTAATGAAAGAGTTGATAGCAAAAGACAACTCTCTCCTAAAATAAGTTTCAGTGCTATCACGTTGGCTTTGCTGCTCATCTGCTCCCATAAATGAAGGTTCACGATCATCATAGGTACCAATCACATGGTACAAAATTGCAAGGGTGAGTTTTTTATACAAGGTCAGCAAACATCAAATGACAAATGATTAGTGAGAAAAACAATAACAATAGACACAATCATTCTCCATAACCCATCAGTTTAACATACACTTAACAAATTAGTCATCAACTTTTTCCATAATTCAAATCAATTATGCTCAAAATGATGCATGCACCTGACTGAACTATCAAATTCAATGTGGTACCATTTGTCAGGAAATAGCCCAAGTGTGTCCACATGACACTCTCACTTAGGAAAACTACGCAACAACTATCGAGGTTACCCTATCGTGCACAGGAAACTCCCCCCATGGTGATCAACATAAGTCTCAAGGGAGTTGCAAACTAAGTAATATGCCCCCAAGTACCAGCATTTATCCTTATGAAAAACCACAGGTACTTATTGACAAAGTTTATACTATTTCCATGCAATTAAGAAGTATCAAACATGGGCACAATCAATGCACTGACAATGGATAGTTAAAAATTCTAAGCAATCCCCTTCCCTCTTCAGGGATGCTTAAAATTCTTAAACCAATCTCCTTCCCTCTCCAGGGATATCCAACACGGTCATTGCACCCCCCATGTACATACACAACATACATCCATCTCAATGTCATCATCAACATCAATATCATCTCATCTCAATGTCATCATCAATGTCAATATCATTTCAATCTCAATGTTATCAACAAAATCAACATCATCTCATTTCAATATCATCAACATCAACATCATCTCATTTCAATATCATTAACATCAACATCATCTCATTTTAATATCATTAACATCAACATCATCTCATCTCAATGTCATCAACAATGTCAATATCATTTCAATCTCAATGTTATCAACCACGTCAACATCATCTCATTTCAATATTATCAACATCAACATCATCTCATTTCAATATCATTAACATCAACATCATCTCATTTCAATATCATTAACATCAACATCATCTCATTTCGATATCTTCATCATCACAAGCAATCACATTTCACATACATACATATAAATTCATGCCTGAGATTCACATCCCCCAGGTCTTCAAACAACACAAATCTCTTACAATAACAATCCATAATACCACAAGACTGATATCGTAGGAAAATGCTAAATTAAAGAGGAGAACTATGATATACCAAAAAAACTCTTATGTCCATTTAAAATTTAATAAAAAGTAAGTAGAAGAACAAATATAAAATTTTGGGCAGAGTCTCCTCTGTAATTAAGACTTTCCCAGAAAAATTAATCATTACAATAACAACATCATTCACAATTTCATTCATCAATAACAAATATATCACATCCCATTAGTTTAAAACACAAGTTTTCTTGAAAACCAGCACGCAACAGGGACAGACATATATCCCCATAATTGGGTTCCCTGACCCTAACTATGGTCTCAAAATCTGTAAACAAACAATAAACTCTCATCACCTATCTATATATCTTTGATAGCTCCTTGCAGCGTAGTTTTGATCTCTCTCAAGTTCACGTCCTTTGGTCCAAACACAGAGCTCTATATACCAAAAAAAAAAATTCAGTATATATTTTGAAGACAAGGCTAATTTTGACATTCGGGGTCAAATACCGATCCAGTTTAAAAAATACTAAAACGGTGTTATTGAAGTCTACATCAAAGAAACGTCATTTTGAAATTTTGATCACGCCAATGTGACCGGGGTTCAACGAAGGTCACGAAAACGACCCTAATATTATAAAAAAAAGTATTTTTTTTACAACGTCTCATTTTCAAAGATTTTTCAAAGGAAGTGTAAACACATCCAATAACAGTACCCAAATCACAAGATATACTAAGAGAGACTCAAACTAACTAGGAGAAGACAAGGAGATCATGGTTACCTCGAAGAAACCACGAAAGGAGTATTTGAGGCTCCAATCTTTACCGAATCCTCGAGTTGAGTTTTGAAGATTCCGCTCTGATTAAAGCATTCATCGTGGTGGTCACTGGAGGTCGTGGGTGGTGGAGGACGAAGCATAGGGCTTAGGTGAAGGTTTAGAGAGAGAAGTCAATTTCGTATTTTTCACTCTAATAGACATATTTATAAACTGCTGATCTCACTTAGCGAGCTTGTCTCGCTAAGAGAAATTCCACTTTTGGCACTGAGAGCGACATTTCGTGCTGAGTGCAACAATTTTTGTGCTAAGCACAATAATTTTCACGCTGAGCGAATTTTTCTCTCTGTCTAGAATTGCGCTTAGCACGTTGGTCACACTAAGAGAGATGTTCAAAGTTGTTATTTCACAAATCCCAACAGTCAAATCGTTAAGATGTGGGTTCCAAACCTACAGTCCACACTTGAATGCAATCCAACGGTTAACGAGTTTGAGATAATATTTTTACCAAAACAGATTTTTGGGTCAAACTTGAACTCACACATTTCTAACACAGATCAAACAAACTCCACATAACCAAACACCCACGCAAATTAGTTGCATAAGGATAATTCATACAACACTTCAACTAATCCAAATTAATCAAATAATCGAATAACACAAGAAATATATCAAACGTCTATTTTCAGTGATTGAAATTTTAGGGCGTTACAACTCTCTTACCCGTTTTGAAATTTCGTCCTCGAAATTTACTTTACTCAAACATGGCTAGATTAGCTTCTCGCATTTGAGTCTTTAGTTCCCACGTTGCATCCTGCTGATTTACCTCCCTAAATCACCTTGACCAATGAAATCTCTTTCCCTCTTAAGTATTTTGTTCCTCTATCCTTGATCCTTAAAGGCAATGTTTCATATGTCGAGTTCTACTTCACGTGAACTTCATCCAATTCGACCATATGAGATGAATCATGGATATATTTACGGAGTTGAGACACATGAAAGACATTGTGGAGGTTAGAAAGATATGGGGGTAATGCAATTTGATATGCCATTGGGTCGACTCTTTTGAGAATTTGGAAGGGATCGATAAAAAAAGGTGAGTTTTAAGGATATAAAGGCTTAACCAACCCCAGTCCATGGAGTGACTCTCAAGAATACATGATCACCAACCTCGAATTCCAGTCTTTCCTCCTCTTGTTCTGATAACTCTTCTACATACTCTAAGCACTCCTTATTCTCTCTTGGATGAACTTGACCTTATCAATGGTTTGTTGTACCACTTCAGGTCCTAATGTGAGGTTCTCTCCGGGTTCTAGCCAGCACAAAGGTGTTCTACACTTTCTACCATACAAAGCTTCGTAGGGAGCCATGTCAATGGTAGAGTGAAAACTCTTGTTATAAGTGAACTCTATCAAGGACAAAAAACTCTCCCAACTTCCCTTTTGTTCTAATACACGCCCTCAATAGGTCCTCCAATGACTGAATGGTCCGTTCAGTCTGACCATCAGTTTGAGGATGATAGGTTGAACTTAACCTAAGCTTGGTTTCCAACACTTTATTCAGACTCTCCCAAAACCTAGAGGTGAATCTAGGATATCTATCAGTCACTATGCTAGATAGAACACCATGTAATCTGACAATCTCACTAATATACAGGAAGGTCAACTTCTCTCAAGAAAACCTGATATTGATTGGGATAAAGTAATCAAATTTGGTCAATCTGTCAACAATAACCCAGATAGAATCTAAACTTCTCGAGGTTCTAGGTAGTCCTACGACGAAATCCAAAAAGATATTGTCCCATTTCCCCTTGGTATCTCTAAAGGTTGCAACTTACCTGAGGGTCTTTGATGTTCTATCTTAGCCTTTTGGCAAACTAAACATGCATACACAAACTCACTACCCTCTCTCTTCATGTTTGGCCACCAAAATATCGTCTTGAGATCTTGATACATCTTGGTAGCACTAGGGTGGATGCTCAAGTTGCTCCTATGCCCTTCCTCCAAGATCATCCTCCTAAGGTCCGGCACAATGGGGACACAGATTCTATCTCAAAGTCTCAGGACTCCATCTGATCCCACATTGAAACTACTATCTCTCCTTGACGTTATGGCTTCTGATTGAGTTCTGAAGAAAGGATCAGACTTTTGGCCCTCTCTGATCTCTCCTAGCAGCTCACTAGCAATTCTCAAAGCTCCCAGTCTTACACTGTTAGGGGTAACCTCACATGCAATGCTAAGGTCTCTAAACTTTTCTAGGAGATCCAACTCCCTAACCATCAGGGCAAATATATGTAGGGACTTCCTACTCAAAGCATCAACCACTACATTGGCTTTGTCGAGATGATAGCTAAGCTCAAAATCATAGTCCTTAAGAAACTCTAACCATCTCCTCTGACGCATGTTCAGTTCTTTCTAACTAAACAGATACTTAAGGCTTTTATGATCGCTAAACACTTCAAACTTGGAGCTGAGTAGGTAATGCTTCCACATCTTAAGAGTAAAACCTACAACAGCTAACTCCAAATCATCGGTAGGATAACTCCTCTTATGAGTCTTGAGTTATCTAGAAAAACAAGCCACTACCTAGCGATTCTGCATCAACACTACTCCTAAACCCATCTTTGATGCATCACAATAATCCTCAAAGGGCTCTCTTGGGTTAGACAAAACTAACATAGGCGCGGTTGTCAACTTTTCCTTAAGGGTTTGGAAACTGTGCTCACACTGGTCATCCCACAGAAAAACTTGACCCTTACGAGTCAACTTGGTCAAAGGCAAGGCTAACTTAAAGAAACATTCTATGAATCTCCATTAATATCCCGCTAAACCAATAAAACTTCTAATCTCAAACACCGATTTAAGACTCTCCCACTTAAGAACAACTTCTATCTTAGAAGATCTAAAGCTATACCACCTTGGCATATCACATGCTCTAGGAAACTAACTTTCTCTAACCAAAACTCACACTTGGAAAACTTAGCATAAAGTTGTCGGTCCTTAAGGGTTTGCAGCACAATCCTTAAGTGCTCCTCATGCTCCTCTCTAGTCCTAGAGTATACCAAAATATCATCTATGAATACTACCATAAAACTATTGAGATAAGGATAAAAAATCCTATTCATGCAATCCATAAACACGCCAGGGGCATTAGTCACACCGAAGGGCATGACTAGATACTTGTAGTGACCATAACGGGTCCTAAAGGCAGTCTTTGGAATATTCACTTCGATCTGATGGTAACCTGACCAAAGGTCTATCTTGCTAAACACACAAGCTCCTACGAGCTTGTCCATAAGGTCGTCTATTCTAGGCAAAGGGTACTTGTTCTTAATTGTCACCTTATTCAACAGGCGGTAGTCTATACACAACCTCATGGTTCCATCTTTCTTCTTCACTAACAACACTGGTGCTCTCCATGGAGACACGTTGGGTCTCATAAACTGCTTATCCAACAACTCTTCTAATTGTTTCTAATACTCGGCTACTCTATAAGAGACCTATAAGGGGATATGGATATAGGTTTGGCAACAAGTACCAAATCTATAGAAAACTCTATCTCTCTCAGGTGGTAAATTGGATATATCCTCAGGAAACACTTTTGGAAACTCTGGAACAATAGGGAGATCACCTATAGAAACCTTGGTCTCTACTTCCATGTTAGACAGATCATATACACTTGAGCATCTTCTTTCAAAGATGACACAACCTTGTTGGCAGAGATAAACATTCTATCCCTACTCACTTTAGAATCACCAAACACCACAGTTTTATCGAAACAATTTAATGAGACATTGTTGGAAGATAACCAGTCCATGCCCAAAATAAAGTCAATTTGGTTTAGAGGCAGACAAATTAGATAAATCAAGAATCTTTTCTACCATAAATATCTATAGGACAATTCAAAACACATCAGAAATTAAAATGAAACCACTAGTTGGGATCTCTACCACAAGATCATCACTCAAAGAAGACACAAAAAGCTTAAGTTTCTCCACACACGAGCAAGACATAAACCAATGGGTCGCACCGGAATCGAATGACACAAGTAAGGGAATCCCACTTATGAAACATTTTCCTTGGATTAGATCTTTGGATTTCTAAGCTTCGGCACCATTAAGAGTAAAGACTCTTCCTATGGCCTTTGGGTGTTCAGTTTGGTCATTTAGACTCCCATTATTCTACTCCTTCTTGGGATGTGAACAGTCTCTCCAAATATGACCCTTTTGTCTGCAGTTAAAACATGTTATGTCTTTGTCATCACAATTTGAAGAGACGTGGCTTGGCTTACCACACTTGAAACAGATGACCTGAGTTGATAAAGTAGTGGGTTTGCTACCACTACCACCAAAAAACCCCGTAGCAGAAGTCCTCTGATTGTTGGGGCAATTACAATATTTCTTAGAAGGGGTCAGGTATGGTTTTTCCCGATTTTGGGATCCATTCTTCTTGTTCTTCATTGGGCCTGTATTCCGATAATACGTCGCCTTGTCTCAGGAGTCTTCATCCCATATCCTACACATGTTCACCAAAAGTGGAAACTGACGAATACCTTGATAATTTACAGCTTGCTTCACCTCAGGTCGCAAGCCATTCAGAAACTTTACACACTTTGAGGTTTCACCATCTCTTCCTTGGTAATGAGGGAAGTACCACACCAGCTCTTCAAACTTGGCTGCATATGCAGCTACAGTCATGTTCCCATGCTTGAGCTCAAGGAATTTCATCTCCTTCTTGTTTCTAACATCTTCAAGAAAGTATTTGTGCATAAATACCCTCTTGAAGGTTTCCCAGGTCATAACTTGACCTTCAGCCTCCAAGCATTGGCGAGTATTCTCCAACCAATAATCAGCTTCTTCTACAAGAATGTATATGCCAAAAGCAACATTTTGCTCCTTTGAACACGCCACCACTCGAAAGATTTTCTCAATCTCCTGTATCCCGTTCTGAGCACCATCAGGGTTGTATCCTCCATTGAAAGCAGAAGGATTATTTTGTTGGAAGCTATTTAAGCCTTGATACTCAGCACCTCTAGTAGTTTCTCCTCTATTATGATTCCCCAAAGCTTGTGCTAAGGCCTAGAGAGCATTAGCTATTGCAAGATTATTTTGTCTAGCTATCACTCCCTACGCACACCAAGAAGTGAAAACATGGAAGGAATACACACAAGGAAAGGAATAAGACAATTTTATACCTATCTCTTGTTCCTACTTAAGTTACTCTTAAGAGTTGATGCCTCAAGAAATCACTCCTCTACAACAGTTCTCTCTCGAGACATTAGCGCTCACTCTCTACCCTTTGTATTCCTGACCGCTTTCCATGGTGTTCCATTGCACTTCACAAATTATCAAGATGGCTAGCCTGATAACTCGTGACAAGGCATTGGAACTCATAGTATAACAGACATCAGGAATACAAACATGTTATGACATATCAACAAATATTCATATTCCATATAAAAAAAACATTGTAAGTGAGTTTCAAACACAAACAGTCAAGCAGTTACCAAACCATCAAGTACTCAAACACTCAACAAAGAAAACACAGATTGCACAAAGAAACACAACAAAGTCACAACTCACTGGCTGAAAGCTCTGATACCACTAATGTAACAACCCACCTCGTTGCTACGATATCACTACTCTAAACGCGTAATTTTAATTTTAAATGAAAACTCTATTAATTTTATTATGGAAACAAGGGTAATTTTTTTTTTTTGCGATAATACACTCACTAGACAATGTACAAATATGTAAATATATACACACACACACACACGCGCACAAATATATATATATATATATATTAAACCATTATATATCATTCAAATGTTAGAATATAATTCAGTTTTTACATGTATCTAAACATGGGATTTACATGCCCAATCAAAAAGAATCAAGGAACCAACTAATGAAAAAGTTGATAACAAAACACAACTCTCTCCCAAAATAAGTTCCAACGTTATCACGTCGGCTTGGCGGCTCCAACAAAAGAATCTTCCTCCAACATCGCCTACTATTGCTCATATGCTCCCACGAACGAAGGTTCACGATCATCACAGGTACCAACCACACGGTAAAAAATTACAAGGATGAGTTAATTATACAAGATCAACAAATACCAAATTACAATGATTAGTGAGAAAAACAATAACAATAAACACAATCATTCTCCATAATCCATCAGTTCAACATACACTTAACAAATTAGTCATCAACTTTTTCCATAATTCAAATCAATTATGCTCAAAATGATGCATGCACCTGACTCAACTCTCAAATTCACTGTGGTACTATTTGTCAGGAAAAAGCCTAAGCATGTCCACGTGACACTCTCACTTAGGAAAACTACACAGCAACTATCGAGGTCACCCTGTCGTGCACAGACAACTTGCCTGCCCCCCTCCCATAGTGATCAACATGAATCTCAAGGAAGTTCTAAACCAAGTGATATGCCCCCAAGTACAAGAATTTTTCCTCATGAAAAACCACAGGTACTTATTGACAAAGTTTATACTATTTCCATGCAATTATGATGGGCACCATCAATGCACTAATCATGAATAGTTAAAAATTCTAAGCAATCCCCTTCCCTCTTCAGGGATGCTTAAAATTCTTAAACCAATCCCCTTCCCTCTCCAGGGATATCCAACATGGTCATTGCACCCCCCATGTACATACAGCCAGAAACTTGTTAGACTTTTGGCAAGCGTACCAATTGTCGTTGTAAGTTACAAAATTTATAAAAGTTCGTCTCCACAAGGACTTGTGCTACTCAGTTTATCCTAATAAAACTTAATAGTTTAATAGTTATGTACAACGAGTATGGTCGAAGTTTTGATGGTTTTACGGAAATAAAGAAAAATTATGAAAGATTACGGAAGCTAATAAAACGATTTTAACTAAAGAAAAGCGTAGGATTGGATTTCATCATTCATACCTCGGTATCCAATTAATATTACCATGCATAAATCAATTTTTATTATTACTGATGCACACATTAATTAACCTCGAATTGATCCCTCGCAGTCGAGTTCTAAGGATATTTACCAAATATCGAT
Source organism: Glycine tomentella (assembly GCA_007407185.1). Classification (NCBI taxonomy): domain Eukaryota; kingdom Viridiplantae; phylum Streptophyta; class Magnoliopsida; order Fabales; family Fabaceae; genus Glycine; species Glycine tomentella. The sequence continues at coordinate 189,404 of PYAF01005932.1, forward strand.
CCCTCGCATACGAAGTAAATAACCCAGCATTACAATCATAATCGCGTGATATTTGCAATCTAAACGTTATGCTCTATTCCTAGCAACGTAACGTAAAGAGTAAAATTATTCAGTTCAAATCCTAAGAGTACTTTCCAGTTAAACTTAGAATGCAATTTCATAAAACTAGTGATCAAGTAGAATCAAGCATTAAGAACGGAATAAAATTACCAATAATAAATAGAAAAGACTTATGCATAAATAAATATTAAAAGAGATACTTAAAAGTAGAAGATTACATCTAATCCATAAGAGAAACTAACCAAGCATGGAGAGAACCTCCTTAAGAGAAGAATTGATGAAGGACCCCATCACCGCTTCTTTCCGGCAGAGTCTCCACACTAAATCTCACTTTTCTCACTTTCCTAACCTACCTAATACTAATATTTAAGAGCCTAAGGCTCAAAACAAGCTAAGAAGCAATGGAGGAGGAAGAATGGAAGTGAAAGGGATGATTTTGGCCTTGGGGGTGCTTGGGCATTTATAGGGTTTGGCCTGGTCAAGTTTGGTCACCCAAGCGACCAATTTCTTCATGTTTTACTTGCTTGGGCGAGTAAAAGCCCAACTTGCACGTCCACTTGGCCTTCAAGTGGCCCAATTGATGTTGTTGCTCACCCAAGCGAGCAAAATACACTATATTAACTCACTTAGGTGAGTTAAAGGTACCTCCAGAAGCTTCTTTGGGCCTGATTTGCTTTCTGCACCTCCCAGGTTTGCTTTTTGATCCATTTTTGCTTGCTTTGCTTATTCGAAAGCCTCGGAAATCCACGAAATCTATCAAAATACAAGGCATGATTGGATTAATCTTCTAAAATATAAAAACTACATTTATACAAGTAATAAATATAATTTAACTAGGTTTAGGGCAAGTTTATAAGCAAAGTTTTTGAAATCAAAAGATAAGTGCCTATATTTGAAACCTGAATTTAATTGAATTAGGGCACTTATCACATACACAACATACATCCATCACAATGACATCATTAACATCAATATCATCCCATCTCAATGTCATCATCAACATCAATATCATCTCATCTCAATGTCATCATCAACGTCAATATCGTCTTCATCTCAATGTCATTAACATCAACATCATCTCATTTCAATATCATTAACATCAACATCATCTCATTTCAATATCATCACCATCACAAGAAATCGCATTCCATATATATCCATATAAATTCATGCCTGAGATTCACATTCCCATGTCTTGAAACAACACAAAACTCTTACAATAACAACCCATAATACCACGAGACTGATATTTTAGGAAAATGTTAAATTAGAGAGGATAACTATAATATACAAAAAAACTCTTATGCCCATTTAAAATTTTATAAAAAGTAAGTAGAAGAACAAATATAAAATTTTGGGTAGAGTCTCTATTAGATACAGGGGGAGCTGGAAGAAGAGGATCGAGATAAAGATGAAGTCTTGTGCCTTAATTAGATTTTAGCTTTTTACATGCCATTCAATTGAAGGCATTTGCAATTTGTTAAGTTGTTTGAGAGTCTCATCTTATGATCCTTGCACTGCATAAACATGATCATTAGCATGCATACATGATTTGTGAAAAGGTTTAAAGATTTCATAATTGCATCAAACAAAAGTGCTCATGGTTTCAAGTTTTTGGAAAAACTATTTATCATTGTGTTAATCAATTACTACATATTGGTAATCTATTACTTGAGCCTTTGTTCATATATCCTTTCCAGAAAACTGAAGAACATTTTAATCGATTAATTTTTTTAAAAAAAATCGATTACATTTGTAGTTTTAATTGACTACATTGGCAATTTAATCGATTATATTCAATTATAACTATTTTTTATAAATAGCTGATAAGTTTTTTGAAACTTACAACACATTACTCTACGAAATTTTGAAAGTTTTCAAAAGCCTTCTGAAAGTGAGAAAGGATATTCTGAGTTCTAAAGTTCATGTCCCACAAATTCAAATCTTCATGGTGTATTGAAATATTTCCTTGACAAGACATCAAAGAAGCATTTGGAGAGGAAGTTCTGAAATTGTTTTTCATTTCAACTCTGATTGGTAAATCATATTCGTTCATATTCATTGGATCATCAAGTTTCTGTCTCCATTAGCTTTGCTTGTAAATTCATTTTTGTATTTTTGGTTGTTTGTAACTATTGCAAAGGGTTCTTGAAGCTTTTTCCAGAGTGAATTTCTCTAGAGGGAAGAGTAGAGAATGGTTCTCTATGTCTTAATCACTAGGAGCCTAATAGGGTTTTAGATTTCTATTCTTTATCTAGGTTTGATAAAGGGTGATTGTTGTAAAGCTTGTAAGAACTGAAATTTGCGAATAGTGCAACTCTAATCTAGTTTTGATTAGAAGAAATTGGATGTAGCTTCCCTTGTTGAAAGGTGAACCAATATAAGTTCTTGTATTGATTACTTTCTTTTAATCTCTTCTAGCTATCTTAATCTGTGATTCTTGGTGAATTCTTTATTACTCAACAAGTGAAGTTTTTGTAATTGTTTTCTTGGGCTGAGTGATTTGATTGACTGAAGCATTCTTGGTTTACAACAACAACAACAACAATACAAACTTCACCTGCTTTGAATGTGGTAAGCCTGGCCACATTAAATCCGAATGTTCTATATTCTTGAAAAAGCAATTAGGTGAAAAAAAGGCAAAGAAAGAATGAAAGCCAAAGAAAGCCTACATAGCATGGGAAGACAATGACTCAACAACTTCTTAATCATCAAGTGAGAATGAAGAGCTAATGTATGTCTCACTTCTACAATAAGTGAAGATGATGAATTGTCAAATGCTGAAACAGAGGTAAATTCTGAATTTGACCAAGTTGTTGATGCTTTCCATGAAATGCATGAAGAGGCTCAAAAGCTTGCAAAATCTAACATTAGGCTAAAAGGAAATCTTGGATGGCATGTCACAAACTGAAATTTGTAACTTGAAAGAAGAAAATGAAAAACTTGTTTCAAGCTACAAAATGAATGGATGTGTATGTGCTTCTTCTTCATCTAATGTTGACAAATGCAAAGCTTTAGAAAAAGAGTTTGATGATTTCAAAAAGAGTCAAGGTGAAAAATACATGTTATTACTTTCTGAAAATTCTTACTTAGTAGATCTATTGAAAAGACTCTATAGAGGAAAATGTAGTCTAGATCAAATGCTAAGTGTTCAAAAATATGTTGGTGATACTTCTGGTTTGGGTTACAAACATCAAGCAAAACCTTTTGGAAAAACCAAGTTTGTACCACAAAAATAGAAGAATCAAAAAGCTATTTCAAAAACAAAGTTTAATCAAATGACTCATTTTGAAAGAGCATCAATAGTTGTAACTTGTAACTATTGCATGAAGAAAGGTCACACATCTCATAGATTCTATGCTAGGAGATTCAATGGGCCTAATGGAGATTGCATTTGGGTACCAAAGTGAAAGAAAATAGCTAACCCCTATGGACCCAACCTCAATTGGGTACCTTCCTTCACTTAATTTGAAATTTGCATGTGTGTCTAAGAGCAAAATCATCATTATGGTATCTTGACAGCGGGTGCTCTAGACACATGACAGGTGACATGTCCATACTTACAAATTTAACTCTTAAAGATGGAGGATTTGTCACTTATGGAGACAATAACAAAGAAAAGATAGTTGGAGAAGGAAATATAGGAGACAGCTTCAAAACCAAGATCAGAAATGTTCTCTATGTGGAAGATTTAAAGCATAATCTCCTAAATATAAGCCAACTATGTGATAAAGGATTTAAAGTTTCATTCAATGACAATTGTTGTATGATTTTTGATGGTCAAACGATGAGGTTATTCATATAGGTAAAAGAAAAGGTAATATCTTCTGTATAGTTGTGGCATGCAAATAGTTGCTCAATGTTCATCTCCCACTCCAAATAAGCTTCTCGATCACTTTTTCCATGGAAAGGGAGTATGTTCAGCTTCACTCCTTCAATTTGTCCTCTCTAGCATCACCACCATCATTATCTCTTGTCCTGCTCTTTGTACCTCCATCATCATCACGATTCTCTTGATTTTCTAACTATTCAATTCTTCCATATAAATCCTTTTTGTGCTCCCTTATCATCATTTCCATTTGAGTTGCAATGGTGTCAATCAGTAAACTGTTATCTCCCCCAAGAGAAGGGTTACCTCCACCATATGCACCTGCTATATTTCAACTAAAAGAAAACAAAATAAAATGATGGGACCTCACCACTCTTTTCACATGTTTACACTCTTAGAAATATATCACTTGTGTTTCTCTCTTTCAAGGCTTTTTCTATAATGTGCTCTCTTGCCTTTTACCACTCAATAGTTCTCTCTAAATTATTAATAGAATCTCCAAAACCAGACAAGAGTACAATCCTAGACTTAAAAAGACACAGTGATGACACACAACACAGATTGAAAAGATATCAAAGAAGACAACAACAAAGTAAGACAAATTGGAGGAATGATTCAAAAAATACTCTTAGGACTTGATTCAAATAGGTAGTGTGTAATTTAACTTAAATAACAAGCTGCTGTATTTTTACTTTGAATTTTTTTTATACTTTTTTTTTCTATTTCAGCCTTATTGCAGCATAAACTATTAACACGTGCTGCCTACAATAATTGGAATTTGTAATTTTGGAATGCAACTTTGAAATTAGAGTAATTGAGAATGAAACTAGACAAAATTCCCAACAAAACAAGCTATTACTTAACATACTCCCAACATTCTACTCAAGGAACAAAAATTGAAGCATTAAAGTTCATGAACAATGATGAATATAAGATGAAGGCCAAGAACAAAAATGCATAAATGTATGAACTGAAATGGAAATTAAAGGAAACAAACAACCAAGAGATTGGAAGTACAAATTAGGAACAAACACAAAGGCTGAAAGAGAATTGCACAACTTAAATTTAGAAGTTCTAAAGTTACCAATTGTGTGACCAGAACTGATGAAGAGAATAGATAAAATTTAACTCAATTTCAATCCCAGAAGTAAGCTTTTATTACCAAATGATAAGAACCTCCATTGCAAGTGCATGACTAGATCATCTAGGAATGGAATTTAAGCCCAATGTTCAGCCTCCAGCAAGTATCATTAACAAACGATCTTATCTCACGTTTTACTCCTCAGAATTAAGTGTTTCTAAAATGAGAAAAAAGAACACTTTTTTAACTATACGATAGACTTAGAAAACATCAAAAAAATGTCAGGTATTTCAAGAGATACAACTTAGATTAATTGAGATGAAAATTGGGAATTTGAGGGTTAGGGTTTGATTCAATACGAAAATTTGGAAACTAAAATATGTGAATGAGAATTGGAAGACGCCACAATCCAAGGATTGATTATCCTATGAATGCCACAAGGATAAGCACCCTTGATAAGTTCAGAGATTCTCAAAAGAACCTAAGAGAACTAGTCTAACTCACAATGTAAGAATGGTAATCTAATGTGCCTTTCATTCACAAAATAAGAGATACATATAGCTAGCCATATGATACCAAAAGTCTAACTCCTATTATTTATTGGTGATAATTGTCTCAATTAAGTGTCTTAATTATCATTTAAGTCACTCAACAGACATAAAAATACACCAACAGCCAATATTATTCGAAACATCTTATTACAAACTTTATTCAATAAAATAAAATAAAACAAAACTGGATATCTTCATTCCTCAAGTTGCTTTATGTAGTTGACCAACTTGGGCTTTATTCCTTGTAGTTGCGAATTTGGTTCAATGAAAGTTGCCACCATTTGGTTCAGGGCTTCCTTTGCTTTCTTAGCACGTGCCTTTGTCATTGGTCCACCAAGTCCTTGTATTGCTTCAATGTCCTTGTTCTTTGTTTGATTCTCATCCCTTATTGTAGGTGATGAAATATCTTCCTTATTTGACCAACCCTTTAAAGATTCAGGGTGTTCTTTTGATCGATCCACCAACGGCTACCCTCATTTTATCACAACTCATATGAAGAAGACAAATATTGTTTCTAATGTAGAACACAATTTTTTCTCTTATTTTGATTTTGTAAGTACTTTGTCTGCTTTTCTTCAAAAGTTATTGTTTCTGAATATACCCCTCACGTATCTTTGCTTAAGTCATACAAACCTAAAGCAATTGGGGTGTATTCATGGCTTCTCTTTATAAATTCATCTTCCTAGTTTTAGAAAGAATGAAAGATAAGTAGATCATATCTAGTGCCTCTGGTCATTTATGGTTTATGCAACTTTGGATCACTATGTATTTTCCAATGTTTGCTGCCAAAATCGACCAACGCATTGGATCATCGTGCTAAGGACCCCAGTCCAGATGAATCTCTTTGGATCAAGTCTATTACCTCCAATTTAGATCACTTCTTTATAGAGGTCATTTTTGGCATACTAGATGATATGGATGTTTTATGGAATCCCCCAACCGTTAACCATGTCATTCTTGACTGGCTGAAAATGGATCCTTTTCGCGATTTGGAGGCTAAAGTAGTACATTCGACAAATTGGGGTATCATCCTATCTGCTGGGGATTTGCTTTGCGGAGTCAAGTCTGCATCCAAGTATAAAAAAAACTTTGTTGAGCCTTAGAACTCACAATTCGTGGTCGTCAATTTAGCCTTACTTAGCATCTTCCTATGGCCTTTCTGACAATGACTTCACCTACTTCTCGTCCTTCATTGTCTGACAAAGAGGTAAAGAAAATTATTGACCTAACTTATTGGATACTTCACCTACTTCACCAGTTTCCTTAATTGACGACCTGCTTTAAAAGATGCCATATTTTCGATAGGGCTTCCTTTTTACCTTTTAAAGCCAATGACAATGTTCAACCAAATCCTAGTGCTAAAACTCCAAGCCAACCCCAACCATCTTCTTCTTATTTGGTTTCTGTTTCGTCTAAAATGACGAAAAACTCATCGACTAGAATCACCATCAATCCTTCACCAGCTCCACAATCAGGTATCATTTTATATCTTCATCTTTTAGTTTCTCATTTCCTTTTTGCTATTCAGCTAAAATTTTCCCTCATAGCCAAACATCAAATTGAGACGATTGATTTGGAAATCATAGAAGATGACACTTCTCCAGAATTAGCTCATCTGACTTTCAAGAGAATCACCAAATCTACTACTGCTCATAAATCATCTGCTCCTGATCCTCCTTCGACTCGGGTGTCAATATCTAATTCAGAATTCTTTTTAGAAATCGGTTACCACTCCTAGCCGAAGCCACAAAAGATTGAAGGTTGGATCCATTTCTACACCTATCTATGTAAGTCTCTTAGTCTCCATAGCCCTTTTCATTTTGTTTTACATGACTTCCACTTACCTACTGTTGCCTTTTAATTTTAGGAATAAGCTTTTGTAGAAGAACCTCCCAGTGCACCTTTCGAATCTTTTGCCATGTCTTTTGTGACAACATTGACCCTTGGTCAATTGTCCGCTTTCACATGCCCCATCTTGCAAAATGTTATTGAAGAAGCCTTAGCCGAATACTTCCAATCCCCTGCTTCTTATGTTCCCGTGGTATCATACGGATCTCTTATTGATCACCATTTTTCCCAAGTGGAACATTTCATGACAAGAGATATTCCCTCTAATCTTGCTATGCTAAAGTCAATTCGGCTGTCGTTTTCCAAATTGGTCCCAACATCCACAATCTCTAATGCTAGCTGATAAATGCCATATTTTAGTGAAAATCGGATTACATTTGAAGCATTTATCTTGAGTTTTAATTAAGAATATCTGTCAAAGTTTGCCCTAATCTAGTTAGTTTTGTTAAAAACATAGTAATTATATGTCTCGAAGATTCATCCAAGTTTTTATTTTTATTTTGCTAGCATTCGAGGATTTCCGAGGCTTTCGAAATCAA